>PVJA010026667.1:0-29412 GCA_004027025.1 Myocastor coypus
AGCGAACTCTGCATCGTTGAGCTGCAGCTCATTCATGGCTTTGGAGAACTCGAAGATGGGGTTGATGAACTCCACCTGTAGCCCTGGGGAGGGGGAAGGGAGGCTGAGGCCCTGGCTGTGGTAGCTGGAACTTCCAGCTCCTAACCTGAAGAAGTGCTAGGAGCTCACTCACAGTCTCCAGGGCTCTGCTGTGTAGCGCGTTTCTTAACCACTCTGAGCCTCACAGCTGAATGTACCTCAGGAGAGAGACTGTTGCAGTAGTTCAGTGATAAATTGTGTAGACTACCTAGCACTGGAGATGCTAAATTAAAAATAATTCTAATATTGGGGCTTGGGGGATGGCTCAGTGGCATAAGCACCTGTCTGGCAATTACAAGGTCATGAGTTCAATCCTTGGTGCCTCAAAAAAAAAAAAATTTTTTTTTTCTAATTCTTTAAAAAAAAAAAATACTCTGGTGAGGGGCTGGAGAGATAGCTCCGAGGCACAAGTGCCTGCTGGGCAAGTGCAAGGTCATGAGTTCAAACCCTGGTCCCACCAAAAAAAAAAAACTCTGGTGGGGGGAGCCCAGCAGGATGGCTCAGTAGTCTAAAGCGCCTGCCTAGGAAAGCTTAGGCGGTGTCAGGGACCTCGGTTCGATCCCCAGCGCCACATGCTGCGCCAGCCCTGCCCTTAGGGCAGGCTGAGCCGGCCATAAAAATACATAAATAAACAAACAAAAGTTCTGAAAGAAGAAAAAAATAAAAATAAAAAATTCTTTTTTTTTTGTCTTTTTGAGACAGGGTCTCACTATGCAGTTGAGGCTGGCCTTGAGCTCACTTTTGTAGCCCAGGCTGGTCTCGAACTCTCACCAATCCTCCTGCCTCAGCCTCCCGAGTGCTGGGATTACAGGCGTGAGCCACCACACCCGGCTAAAAATTCTTTAAAAAAATAAAAAATACTCTGGGCTGGCAAGATAGCTCAGCAGTCTAAAGTACCTGCTTAGATAAGCTTAGGCAACAGCAGGGACTGAGGTTTGATCCCTGGCACCACATGCTGCACCAGCCCCACCCGCAGGGCAGGCTGAGCCAGCCATAACAGAAAGAAAGAAAGAAAAGAAAGAAAGAGAAAGACAGAAAGAAAGAAAGAAAGACTGCATAGTGAGACCCTATCTCAGAAAGACAAAAAAAGGAGACAGATTTAAAAATATATAAAATATTCTAATTCTTTGTGTGTGTGTGTGTGTGTGTGTGTGTGTCTTTTTGAGACAGGGTCTCATTGTGCAGTTCAGGCTGGCTTTGAACTCACTTTTGTAGCCCAGGCTGGTCTCGAACTCACAGCGATCCTCCTGCCTCAGCCTCCCAAGTGCTGGGATTAGAGGCGTGAGCCACCACGCCCGGAAAAAATATTCTAATTCTTGAGGGTTCTACATTTCAAGAAATAGAAGCATTTCCATTTTTTGTTTGTAGACAATCCCTTTTGCTGGCAATGGCCTTACTTATGCAAAGGGACTCACTGCGCATATCATATCCCAAAGGGAATACAGCAAGGTGGTTGAGGGTGTAGGCTCTGGTGTCAGTTGTGACTCTACCATTTACTAGGCTGTGTGACCTTAGGTGAGTCATTAACCTCTTCTGGACTTAGTTTTTCCACTTGTAGTAGGGAGATGAGAATAGTACACACCTCATAGAGTCTGTAGCATATATTATGTGGCCAATGTGGTATTTACCACATAAGTTTTCTTTCTTTTTTTTTTTTTTTTTTTTTTCTAGTACCAAGGATCAAACTTGGGATCTTGTGCTTGTCAGGCAGGCACTTATGTTGCAGAGCTATATCCCTGGCACAGTTTTCTACAAATGAACAGAATCAGTCCTTACAGAGAAGACTCAAATGTAACTAGCCATGGCCTAAGCAGTGCCCCCAGAGAGAGCACCCCTCCCCCATGCTGTGCAAGTCTCTGCTCCCCCACGGTTCTCGGGCTTTCTCAGAATCCTCTCAGCAACCATCTGCTGTACATTTCCATTTGAAGCTTCTTGATTAGTCACTTCCTGTGACTTTTACCCCAATGGCTGTTCAGTGCGGTGCGTTGATCCATTTCTTTTCTTTTTTTGGTGGAACCAGGGATAGAACTCAGGCTCTTGAGCTTACCAGGCAAGTGCTTATTTTCTACTGAGCTATCTCCCCAGGCCCCTGCAAAATCCATTTTATAAAGCATTCCTTGGTGAAGTTTTATCCCCCTCTGCCCCCCCCCCAAAGTGCCCTGCAGCCCCTTCCTACAAGGATTCAGAGAAGGTTCTAGAATGGGTGTGTGCATCCATGAAGGACTGCCAGTGCTCACCAGATGAACCCCTCAAATGGGATCAGGTCTCCCTCACTAGTCATCCACCATGTATGCCAGATGGCAGGGGACACGGAGCAGAAAGGAGGCCTGAGTGGTGTGTGGTGGCACACATCTGTAATTCCAGCACTTGGGAAATGAGGCAGGAGGATTGCTAGGAGTTTGAAACCAGCCTGGGCTACAAAAGTGAGTTTAAGAGCAGCCTGAGCTGTATAGCAAGACCCTGTCAAGAAAGAAAGAAAGAAAGAAAAAGGAAGGCAGTCAAAAGACCAAAGAAAGCAATTTTAAAACATAAAAATAAAAACAAGAGTCCTTGTCCCTTTTCCCCAAGACCTCATTGATTAAATGAGAAAGACAAACATGATGACATCAAAACTGCTTATATAAAGAAATCTATAAATAGGGGCAGATTCAGGCGGCACAAGTCCACAGTGCTGAAGGAACACAGGGACTTCAGAGCTGGGAAGGGTTAGGAAGGAGGGCGTTCCAAAGCGGGAGAAGGCAGAGCAGGTCTGAGAGGGTCGGAGCACAGAAGGTGTCTGGCAGAGGTGGAGGCCTGGGCTCATCGTGAAGCTGGGTACTTAACAAGCCCCTATCTCAAAATAAAAAATGGCTGAGAGTGTGGCTTAGTGGAAAGGTCCTAGGTTTAACCCTTTGTATCCCCTCCCCCCCCACCAAAAAAAATAAATAAAAGGCTGGACAAAGCAGTCAGATCACTCCTGCTAGCTGCCACACACTCAACCAATGCTCCAGGCTCCACAGGAGGAAACACAGCCAACACAGCCTTGCCCTACAGTTAAGAGAGACCTTCCTAGAAAGCCCTTTGGGTGGCCCATGTTGGGACAAGAGACATGAGCTGCCCGAGTCACCCGAAACCCGGAAAGGCTTTACGAGCTGGCCCTGCACGCCAGGCTCTGCCAGCCCCAGTCGCGCCACAGCGCTCCTCCTCACGGCCACGCCCTGAACTTGGTCTCAGTTCCTCCTGACGCCCCCACACCAAGCCTTCCAACCTTTCCCAGCTCTGCTTTCCCACACAAAAATGACCGGCAGCGGGGTAGGAGGAAACCTCTGCTTGGCTGTGCACACGCACAGCTAGCCGGCAGCAGTGTGAACCCACGCTTATCGCAAGCTCCGTAGGTACAGCAGGAAGACAGCAGCATCACGCTTTTCCTACAACTGTCCCACTTGGGACAACTGTTGTGTTGTGAAACACAACCCCTGTTGTGTTTCAGCTTCAGTTCCCTGAGCAATTGTCAAAGAGTGGGAAGCAACTGGCCCCCACGATGCTGAAAAAGATCCACTCGTCTTCAGCTGCTGCGGGCTTGGTGCAGTGGCTTCCAAACTTCTTTTCTAGCTATAAATTCTCTTCAGGGATCACACTATACAGAACCACAGATTTCAGTGGAACTCTTATTTGGCTAAACTAAGGATGAAGGCCAGTCCTCTGGGTCCCCTGAGCCCTCTGGGTTACTTGGAACGCAGCATAAAAACAGCTGGCCTGCTGCAGGGCCCCAGGGGCCCATGGAGCAGCTGGGAGATGCCCACCAACAGCCCAGCATCCTCTCTTGGAAGAACAAGTGGCACTTTCCCTTAGGTTGGTGGCTGCGACCCACCAAGGGCCAGGACCAAACGTGTCTGTCCATCTAGCCCAGGGCCTTGCTGACCTCACCTCTCACCTGCTTTGGCAAAATCCTCCCGGTTATAACTGAAATCCTTAAGGAAGGTGATGCTCTCGCTCCCAGGGTTATACCTCCGGGAAGTTTCCAGAAGCATCACCTGTGGGACGAGGAGGGGTGGTCTTGGTGTGCAGTCCTCGAGGTCACCCTATCCCCACCGCCCAGCGGCCTGGACTCCCCGGCCGGTCTGGATGCCCCTCCAGCCCTCTCTGGTGCTCCTCCTGCCCTCCACCTTTGCAGCCACCTCAATCGCAGAAGTCTTCAGGAGGGCGATCTGGTCTTCCTGGCTGAGCTGCAGGAAGCCGGGGAGCTGTTTGGCAAAGTCGACAATCTCCTGCACGGACAAGATCGCCAGCTCCGTGAAGTGGGCAAAGCGCTGCTGCCGGGCCTCCCGGCTCTGGGGATCCGGGGACATGGGCCAGGGCTACCCAGGAGGGCGAGGAGGGAGGGGCAAACTGCTTAGAGTCGGGCTTTAGAAGGCCATATGGGGCCCAGGCACAGCCTCCGCGCCCCCGACTTGTCCAGTACCGTGACGCGAAGTTGGTCAGAAAAGGAGCGCTTGTTGCACTGTTGCTGAGCAGTGACTAGCTTCTTGATCATGCCCAGCTGCTCCGGGCTAAGCTGGGGCAGGACCTGGGGTGGGGAGGCAGCCCTTGGGGGTGCAGATGTGGCCTGGGCCTGTTCTTCCTCTTGCCGTTTCAATTTCTTCAGGCGGATCTGTTCTTCTGACAGGACACCTAGGGACCAGCCCAGTGTAAGCATGGGAAGCAAGGCTAGGGCACAGAGGGTGGCTTGAGCTTCCAGAAAGGTTAGGCAAGAGCAAAGAAGAGGTCTAAGCCCACCTCCAGGAGCCGGAAGCCCTGGTGGACCCAGGCACCCCCTCCTCTCCACCAGCCTCTCACCAGCTCTGGCCCAAGACACTCACACTCTTCCCGCATGCCTGCCTGGCGGCACTTGCGAAGCCGACACTCCTGGCACTTGCGTCTCATGTAGGCATCCATGGGGCAGTGGCCACCACCGTGGCACACATAGTGCGCCCCCTTGATGACACTGCGGCGGAAGAATCCCTTGCAGCCCTCGCAGCTCAGCACGTTGTAGTGGAAGCCGGAGGCCTTGTCCCCACACACGCTGCACAGCTCGTGGCCCAGCATCTTGGGGGCCGGCCCCTTTTTCCGCTTCTGTGGTTGGAGCTCTGCAGTCAGGGAAGAGCCTTCATGCTTTCCCGACTCGGCCACTGTGGTGGGCACCAGGAGCCATTGTCCCCCCATGATATTAAGTCTAATCTCTGTTTTCTTTTTTTCTGGGATGAGGTCAGGCTGTCCTCTAACTCCTGGCCTCAAGGATCACCTCCCACCCTGGCCTGCCAAGGAGCTGGGACCACAAGTATAGGCCACTATACCTGGCTTGGTCTCTTTACTACCAGCAAAGACTAGTAGCTCTCATTCACCAAAGGTGAAGGTACCATTGGAGTGCTTCACAATACACTGCTCTTACAACAATCATAAATATTAATTCTATTTATGAAACAGGTGGTTTCTCAGAAAGGCCTAAGGAAGAAACTAAACTCATGCTCTGACGACTCAGGTCTAGTTACTCCACAGTCTTTGGGTTTAATAGTACTACAAGGTCAGGACCCCAAGGTATTCCCCCAAGACCCACAGAGCCCTGACTTCCTCTGAATCCAAAGCTCCTCACCTGTGGGCTCGGGAAGGGCCTCCATTCTGGGGAGCAGGGCCGTGGGTTCTGCCGTCTCCAGCCCCATTGTCATAGGGTCCCCAGCAGATGGGGGCATCCTGGCTTCCTTACTGAGGATGCAGCAGCTGCCTCCCTGGGCCTGGCTGCTGGTGTCCAGGGCCTCTGGCTCCCACGGCTCCACTGCAGCATCTGAGCCTCAAAGAGAGGCACAGGGAAATCTCATGTCCCCCGCCACAGGGATGCCCTGGCTGGGAAACTGCAAAGTCCTCCCCACCCTTGCAGGGTGGCCAGGCCCTAGCTCCCACTCTGGGATGCCTGGGTAGCTGGAGACCCTTGCATACCAAGAGCTTAAATGGAGAGGTTAATTTTTGCCCCCTGCCAGGCACCCAGTTCAGAGATCAGAGCCCTCCCAAGCAGGGCTAGGTCAGCAGTAGACATGTCAGCTCTTCCAGGGTGGGAATTTGCAAGGGCTGGGCACCAGAACCAGGACACAGGGGGAATCTGGGTCAGGAGGCAAGCAGGACCGAGAGTAGCTATGGACCGTACTCTGAGGGTAGGAAGGAGGAAGGAGACTGGGTTCTCAGGTAAGAGAGGAGCTGGAGGCCAGGCACAGGGGGTGCTTACCAGGCACAGGGGCCTCTAGCCACAAGGACATCTCTTCCTGGAGCCCTGGACATTACCAAAGCACCGTCCTGGGGGAACAAGCTAAGTTACACGCTTCCAGACTCGGATCCTTGCTCCCGGGCCTGCCTTCCTAGCGCTCACTCTGAACTGCCCAGCATGAGCCCACACCATGCCTCACACCCTTCCTGAAGCAGACCTCTGAGGTCAGGGCTGTATTCTTTTGGTGACATCTGAGGGTCAAGCCCAGGACCTTTGCTGAAGAGACCATGTTTCACTGAGTGGCTCAGGTTGGCCTCAAGCCTGTGATCCTCCCTGTCGTGACGATTCATACCACCTGCTAGTGGAGAAACTGAGGTTCTGGGAGGCTAAGCCCGTTGCCCTTGGCTGCACAGTCAGGTGACATGATGGCAGAGCTGAGACCCCAACCTGCTTCTCTGGCTCCAAAGTTGAGCTCTCTGCCACTCATGCCACCTGATGTTCCAGACCCCACTTGGGCCATTAGGGACCAGTTGGGACATCTGCTCAGGCCCCTTCCCTCACTTAGCAGCACTCAGAAACAGGATGTAGGTCGCACTCCAGTTACAAAGAGGCTATGTGTTCAGAGTCCCAGTCCCGAGTCTCCTGGAATCCCAGCACCAATCTCTCGCTCCAAGGGTCTCCCTAAGGCACACCCACAACCACCTCCCTGGGCCCCTCAGAAGTCCCTCTGGGACCTCACGAGACTCTGTCCCCTCCCAGGCTCCCATCACATCACCAGCACTCCTGTTTTTTCCAGGCCCCCCTTTTCTAAGGTTCTCAGGAGCTGCCCATCCATCTGCGGACGCACGCAGAGAGCCCAGGCCATGGCTGAGGAGCAGACCCACCGTGTCCTGGGCTACCAGACTTCCCGGCTGCGCAGTCTCTGGAGCCCCCTTGCTGGGACAGGAGGATGGTGCAGTGAGCACCCTGTGCTGAGCATACAGTGGCGACTAGCGCTGAACTCAGAGGGACCTGGAGCCAGGAAGTAGTGACATGGGGAGAGGCTGAGGGGAGGGCCTGCCAGGGGTCAGGCCACCTCTCCTTCCTGGCCAGCTTCCCCACCAGGCTGACTCCTCCCCAGCCGGCCGCCCCTCTGCCGGCGCCACCCAGTCCCCTACCCTCAAGCACCACAGTTGTGTTTGCCGCAGACTGGCAAGACTCCACGTCTCCCCCCTCTCCTCACCCAGAGGTTTTGGAGCTAACAGAAGGGCTGCTTCTCAGGCGGTGGGAAGCACCTCGCTCCCGGCAGCCTCCGGAGTCAGTGTCCCGCCCTCCACAGACACCTCGTGGAGCAAAGGTCTCACACTACCCGGAATTGCGACACCGAGCCCAGCCTGCATTCCCGGCCTGCCTCCTCCTCCACTGCCCCTGGGAAGAGGCCAGGCTCTCCCCAGCAGCCCCAGAACACAGCCAGGCTGGTAGGGTGCCAAGGACAGAGAGGCAGGTGCTGGGCCCTTCAGCGAATCTGTGTGTGGGAGCCCTGCAGCCACAGGCACAGGGGACTGGTGGCAATGGGCTCCGAGCAATGGCAGGTCTGCGATGGGAGGGGAGCGGATGGCAGCGCCCACAGGACAGCCCAGTCAGACAGGGAAAGGGACCTGGGCTGCCTTCTCTGGGAGCAGTCCCACCTGAGGCTGTGGCCGGTTCCACAGAGACTACAGCCATGTTGGGGCCATGAGACCCACCCCTGGGGAATAACACCTGGTTTCCTTTATTTTATCTTCCACCTGAATTCCAGGAAACAGGACCTGGCACGGCAGAGGCAACAGATTAGGCTCTGTGCTTGGGTCTGTGGAATGAATAATTCAACAAGAAAACAGGATCCTTCCCCAGCTCATACTCATCAGCTGGAACAATTTCGATGCAGCATGCTCATGTAGAATCTGGGCTGTGGGCTCAGCCTGTGGCTTCAAGCTCTCATTAGCTGAGCGATTTTCTCTCATGCTGCTGGGGTTCCAACCTAGGCTCCCCAAGTGAGCTTGGAGTTCCTTAAGGTTTCTGAGCATCTCTTCATCTTTAAAACGGGAGCAATAATCACAGTGTTAGTAATAATAACAATAGTCAGCCGTTGTGGCCCAGCCCTGTAAGCCCAGCATTCTGAGGCAGAAGGATTGCAGAGAGTCTGAGGCCAACCCGGGCTATACGTCAGTTCAAGGCCAGCTGGACAACATAGTGAGACCCTGTCTCAAAAACAACAACAAAAAAACATTCTGCATCCTCAACCCCTATAAATTTTTTTTAGAAGAGTGACTTAAATACTTAAATTTGGAAGAGTTAAAAAACATTAAGGTTTGGGGCTGGGGAGATAGCTCCATGGCACAAGTGCCTGCCTGGCAAGTGCAAGGTCGTGAGTTTGAACCCCAGTCCCACCAAAAAAAACAAAACAAAAAAAAACATTAAGGTTTATTGAAAGTGTTAATGTTTAATTATTTGACCAATCTTACACATCTATATCTATTAACCTAAACAGATTTGATGATGAAAATATGTAATACAACCATTGTTAAATTTTTGTTGTTTTGAAATTCTGTACTTTTTAAAAAATAATTTATTTTATTTTATTTATTTTTTTCTTGTTTCAGAACTTTTGTTTGTTTATTCACTCATTTTTATGGCCGGCTCAGCCCGCCCCGAGGGCGGGGCTGGTGCAGTATGTGGTGCCGGGGATCGAACCTCGCGGTCCCTGAAGTTGCCCAAGCTTTCCCAAGCAGGTGCTTTTAGACCACTGAGCCATCCCACCGGGCCTGAAATTCTGTACTCTTATGTACTGTTGCTTGTTACTGTTTTTCTTTGTTTCTGCTATTTTTACTCTTTAAAATAAAATTTAAAAGGGGGCTAGGGAGATAGTTCAGTAGAATAAGCGCTTGCCTGGCAAACGCAAGGACCTGAGTTCAATCTCCGGTCCCGCAAAATAATAAGAAGAAAGAAAGAAAGACAAAACAGACAGCCTTGCTCTGAAGGCCTCTAAAAACAACAACAAAACAAACATAGAATAACAACAGTAATAGTAATGCAAGGTAGCGGTGACAGTCAGACCTATCAGGATACCATTGGTGGCACACAGTAAGTGTCCCAGAGTTGGTGGCAATTTTTCTCCCAATCTCTCCAAGCTGTGGCCTCTGCCTCACCGCATACCTGACGCTGCTACCCCTGAGTCCTACAGCCTTTGCACCTGTGTGGTCCTTACACTGAAGGGAGGGGGAGTGAGGAGCTCCATGGACAGAGGTCTTGCCCAAGACCACACCCAGTGGTCGTGCTGGGATCGGGAGTCACTCATCCCCACTGAGTCCCTGAGTTCCTTTTCTCCTGCCTCTGAGTTCAGTATCTTCCCTTTGCCTGTCCGGCCTGTTAAACCCCTGGAGGGCTGCCATGGAAGGCACGAGGCTGGGGGCTACAGGGAGAGGTGGTTCGGCTCAGATGCAGGAGGCAGGAGCTGAGGTTACTGCTGGCCGTTCACTGCCTGCCTATTCCCAGCTTCCTGCTGGTGGGCTCTTCCTGTTTTGCTGTGAACTCCAGCTCCCATGGGCCCACGTCAGGCCCCGGACAGGGGCCAGAGCTATGGAGAAGGAGGACCAGGGCACCAGGGGAGAGGAGAGGGAGCAGGGCTGGGGCAGGGGTGGGACAGAGGCGCAGGCCAGGAGCAGGGTGGGAAAGCTGAAGCAGCAGCTGGGCCTGTGAGAGACGAGGAAGCTGGGGTGGGGCGGGAAACAGCACACACAGCGCACACCCCACACACAAGGAGATAGCAGGCTGGGCTGTTGCGAAATCTGTCCATGCCTTCGCTTTCACATTTCCCAAAAGCCCCTCGGACAGCAGCCCCCATCTCCAACTTCTGCCTCTGGCTCCAGCTCTTGTTCCCTCTCATCACAAGGCCATCACTTCCCATGGGCCCCACCCTGGTTTGGGGGTTCCTGAGTCATGAGCACAAGGCTCTCTGTTCCTTTCACATGTCTCTTCCCTGGTTTTCACAGGCCCCAGCTGTCCTGGGAAAGCAGACCCAAGGGACCCTAGCCTGGAGCTGCCCTGTCCCCACACCCACATCACAGCTCCTGTTGCCTGTCTTGTCTGTCCGGGCACCAGCAACAGCCAGACTTCTGAGACACCTGGTTCTGAGGGACGTGGGACTCGACATTGGTCTGCGGCCTGGCGATGAATCTCCTGGGAGCTGAAAGGGCCTCTGTCACCTACTCTTGACCCTCAGCTCCCTCTTCTGACCCCAAGTCTCTTGAGGGAGCTTCCCAGGACCCAGGGCCATGCAGCAGCCCCAGCCAGGGCCACCTGAGCCTGGTTAGAGTGAGCTGTGGAATGAGTAGGTCACAGAGCAAATGCTCCACACTGGGAATCAGTCCAGCTTGGCCTCCTGTAACAGGGGTATTGCCAGTGTTTGCTGCCAGCTCTAGGGGTTGGGGAGCCCTCTACCAGGAGGGGAGGAAGGGAATAAAGCAGAACAGGTTCTGTTGGAGAGGCCAGAGGCCAGCACTGGTTCTTCCCCCACAAACTCGGGCAGGCCATCAGGTGACCCACAGGTGGACCCACCCTCACAGCACGGTGCCAAGGGCTGGCAGGTGTTGGGTCCAGAATGTCCCCATCGTGTGTCTTCCTGGCTCCTACTGTTGGCCCCCCACCCCATCTCCGGAGGCTTCCATTGGCAGCAGCAGGAGCGAGGATGCTCCTTGCACATTGCTCCACAGTCACTTGCACTGCTGGGACCCTTCCCTAAAGCACTTGTTCCTGTGAAGCAGGCCACAGGCCATGGCCTGCAGGTATGGGCTTCCTGTGCCCCCGTCCCCCATTCTCAGGGATATGTGGGATCACCTTGTAGGCCACCAGATACAAACTCAAGTGACTTCTGCCCAACCTCCCAACCTCAAGACAGAGGAATCCAGGAATTCCTGCTTCCTAGACCTCTAAGTCCAGAGATGATAAAGAAGGCAGAACATAAAGGAAAGGCTCTTTTTATAATTTATCTTTGTGGGTATTATTTCTTCATTATAAATCCAAGGAGATAGTTATTGGCAAGGTACAAATATCAAATTTGAATAGAGATAAAGCTGATTCCAAAGCTCAAGCTCTGGCTTGGTGTGGCAGTATACAACTGTAATCCCAGCACTCACAAGGTTGCGGTAGCAGGATTGCTGATTCAAGGCCAGCCTGGGCTACAAAGAGAACTCAAGCCTAAATTACATAGCAAAACCCTGTCTCAAAAAGACACACACACACACACACACACACACACACAGCCCAAACAATGAACTAAAAACCTCAAACTCATATAAAATGAAACCCCACCCCACCCCATTACATAAAACTGTCTCCCTAGATGGGAAAAATAGTTAACCTGCCTCCCAAGCTAGGGTACAGTGGTAGCTCCCAAACCCAGTCTCACCTCCAGACACCAGTTTATTGGGACTGAGTAGGATCATGTGTCTATGTAGCCACCCATATATATTATTTTTCTTTTTGCACCTGTATCTTTGTTTGCATCCTTAGGAACTAAGGTGTGAGGAACATAGAGCCATCTGGCAGAAAATATGTGAAAGCTGTGGAACCCAGAAATCAAGGCTCAACTCCAGCTCTACTGTTTACTTGAAATCCCTATCCATCCTGGAATTATTTCTCATGAGACAAATGGAAATAAAAACTGCCTCATCAGCCTTGCCTGCATGGGACACATGCAGGCACTAAGGATTGGAGCAACTAGGAAGCAAAGTAAAGATGAACCTGAGGGATTTTGTTCTACTTGCTAAAATTTGGTGAGCTAAAGATTTACATTTTGGGTGCTGGAGAGATAACTCAATAGAATAAGTACTTGCCTGGCAAGCTCAGGTACCTGAGTTCAATCCCCAGTTCCACACACACACACACACACAAAAAAAAAAGATTTACATTTTTGGAGCTGGCCAGGTAGCTCAGCAGACTAACTGAGGTTTGATCCCTAGCATACTATGCCGGCCCTGCTGAGATGGTGAATGAGACTGAATGTGGTGGTGTGCGCTTTTAACCCCAGCGCTTGGGAGGTTGAAATCAGGAGGATCACTATGAGTCTGATCTCTGTAGTGAGACCCTGCAGACCCTGTACTAAAAACATTTGTGTGCGTGTGTGTGTGTGTGTGTGTGTGTGTGTTTGTGTGTGTGTGTGTAACTGGGGATTGAACTCAGGACTTTACACTTGTCAGTATGCTAAATACATTTAAAAATAAAAAATAAAGATTTACATTCTCAAAGCACAAGCATCTGGCTAGCTTGCAAGAAGAGTAGCAGTCACATGAAAATGAAACATACTCTAAAAAGGCCGCTAATGTGTAATAGTTTGCCAGTTGATCACTCCCTATTCACACAGTAATGTGAAGTTTCTTTGCTGAAAATCTCTTTGGGGTACAAAAAAGGGCACAGTTGAGTAATGACTGCAATGTGGGCAGTCTGTGAGCAAGAGCCCATTACAAAGTCTGACCGGAGCCCAGCTTGATGGCACACACCTGATATCAGCACGGTGGGAGGTTGAGGCCAAAGGACTGCCAGTTTGAGAATTTAGCCAAACTCCTCCCACCCCCAACAAAGGGTTAGCAATGTGGCTCACCACAAGTGTTCTGGGTTAAATTCGAGTTATCCACCCACACCCTCACCAAGAAAAGATTGGCAGAAAACTTTAATTTCAACCCGTTCCCCTAAGTTGTGTGAGCTTGGACCAAGTATCTCTCTTTAGGTTTGCTTCCTAATCTGTAAAGTGTATGAACTAGGTAGAACTGGGACTCAGAGGTCTGATCTACAGCCCTATGGAAGGTTTTGTGGAAACTCTTGGGATTATACCAAGGTTCCATTGAGTGCGTTTAAGTGTCATATGAGCGTGCTTTTTTGAAGGAGAAAGGGCTAGATCTTCATGATACACAAGTGTTTATGACTAATAATTTTAGTACTACTTGGCTATCCAGCCACCGTTCTATTTACTCCTTAGTGTCCTTCACAGCCATTCAGTTCAGATTGTGAGGTACATACAAATAATTGAATCCGGAGTCCCAGAACAAGATAACAATTCTGATCAGCTTTGTTTGCCAATGGGCTGAGGTGGATTTGTTTCAAGCGAGAGGGGATATGAATCCATGTGTCCCAAGGCCCGTACTGTGCGTCACCCAAGCTCAAAGTCCTGGGGCCAAACTGGCAGCACCTGAATGCCAAGAAGACCGCTGATTCTGCGGAAACTGCACTGACTTCCGCTGTTATGTGCCAGCTCCAAAATATTGCTTCCGTAGTATGAAAGATCTCCCAGGGGGATTCAGGCGTTGGGTCTGGGAAGTCCGAACATCCTGTGCGACCCAAATCCTTGGGGAGGAAAGCCTGACATCTTGACTCTAATTAACTGAAACTTGGCAGCCGACGGGCTGCAGCACAGGGAAAGGAAATAGTTACTTAGTAAGGTTTGCTGGACGCACGAAGAGCGACTACAATGGGCCAATCTCAAGGACACAGGGAATCCAAGGGGTTCTTCACTGGCTGCACCCTGCACCCCAGACAAGCCCTCTCCAGGGCAACAGGGCTGGAGCCGGCTCCAGCTCGACTCTAAGGCCAGGACGCCCAGCATTTCCCCACCCCGGTCCAGCAACACCCGACCTCAGGGGGCGCTCTTTTCCGCTTGCCGTGGTTTGGCCCGGTGTGATCACGACCTTGGTACGAGAAGAGGCAAACCGGACCCTAAGCCTCTTTACCGGGTCTTCAAGCCCTCTCTAACACGCAAAGTTGCACCGCATTTCCGTATTCCTCTACTACAACCAAATCCCTACCCCGTTCCTTTTCTCTCTCGGATTCAGCTTGCCCCAGCGCCTCCCTTACAAAAGATGGCGGCGAGTGAACTTCCGGTTGGTGTCCTTACGGGTAAGTCCGGGCGGCTGCAGCAGGTGAGATAAGGTGCGTTCCGGGCTTTTTGCTGCACCGAACACAACGGTGATGGCGGGCAGGCGGTCTGGCTGGAGCCGGGCGGCTCTTCTCCAGCTTCTCCTTGGTGTGAACCTGATGTTGATGACACCCACCCAGGCCCGGAGCCTGCGCTTCGTTACCTTGGTAATGGCTGACGGAGTCACCAAGGGGTTCGCCAGTACTGGAAGGGCAAAGGCCTTGTGGAGGGAGGGGCAGGGCATGTGCAGGGGTCGAGGGTCTGGAGGAGGAGAAAAGGCTGGTGTAAGAGACGCCTGGCCTAGGTAGTTCAAAAGGCTGGGCTCAGCGTCGACGTGGAGCCCTGGGCCATTACAGGGGTCGGGCACTCCAGTAAGCTGTTCTAGATCAAGGCAGGTGGGATAGTTCTGCCAGGGACAGACAGGGATGTAGTTAAGAGGTGAAGAGTTACCCATCAAGATGACATTGGCGCTTGTCCCCGCTCCCCATGCATTGCTTTCATTACTCTTACAGTCCTTCCCACCTGTGCGTTTCACTTTTCCTACAGCTAGCCCTTACATTCCTCAGCCAAGGGAAAGTCTTTCTGAAGCAGGATCTTTTGCAATAATAAGGCCTCCCAGAGGGGTGAGTGAGGCTCCCTGTCCAACAGGGGGCTGAGGAGATCCTTCCAACCTGTAGGCAAGCCATTTTCTTTCCTCAGCTGTATCGACATGGAGATCGATCCCCAGTGAAGACATTTCCCAAGGACCCTCATCAGGAAGAGGAGTGGCCCCAGGGGTTTGGTCAGCTAACCAAGGTGGGTCTGGTGCCAGCCACCCTCAGGATGAGCTGAACAGTGAGTGACCTTTGGAGCAAGCTGCAAGACTAGGGGACCTCCTAAATAGCCACTTCCCAGATGGGTGCTGACTTGAACCAGATTTTATTGTTGATGGACCCAGGGCCTCAGACATGCTGAGCACGTGTTCTGCTATTGAGTTACTTCCCCAGCTAGGTCTGAACAGATTTGTAACTTTACATTACATTCTGTGTCTAGGACAGTGCCATGTACAGCTGACCACTTAGAAAATGACTTTTGGGATCCCGTTAATCCAGGCCTACTTCCAGCCAGAGGTCAACCTAGAGAGAAACAGTGCCCAAATCCTTTGGGGCGTGTGAAACTTCTCTTCCCTGGACCCTATTAATGTCGGCTTTGCCCACAGGAAGGGATGCTGCAGCACTGGGAGCTGGGCCAGGCTCTGCGACAGCGATACCATGGCTTCCTAAATGCCTCTTACCGCCGGCAAGAGGTAAGGCTAGGAGGTCAGGAATGGAGTCTGTTGTCATCACCCTCTGGCCTCGGGAGCCTCGGTGAGAGACTGGGCACTCTGCATTTCTGATCACAAGAAGAGATCCAAGAAGTGTCTAGAACAGGCGACCCAGAGAATGTTCCTGGAGGCAGAGCTGACCCTGCTTAGCTGGGAAAAGGCAGGACTAAGCATCCAACAACCCAGGCTTCAGGAAAAGCCTGGCAAAGGGCTAACCACGAAATTATAGGCTTCGAATCAAAACTTATCCGGCACCTACTGAGGACCAAGCACTATGCTTGTGCGCTATATATAATAGAGCACCACATGGATAAACTTCCTGGAGCTTAGCAAGCAGTGGGAATGTCAGATAAGCCAGGCAGGACCAAGACAAAAGGGCGCGGGGAAGGCTGGCAGGTGTGCTCACTCCTGAGGTCTGTTCCTCACGGTAAGTACAGGGAGCTCTGGTTACTGCTGTCAGCCATGGCTGTGCCCAGAGTCTATAGGTTGCTGTTCCCTTGAGGCCCCCATTTCTTCTTCACGAGCCACTCATCCTGGAGAAGGGGAAGGGGCCTGATGCATGGGGGTTCCCAGTATGCTGGGACCTCAGTGAGGGAGGACCCCCCCCCCTGCACACACACAGGTGAGCTTCTCTGTACCATCCTGACAGGTTTACGTGCGCAGCACGGACTTTGACCGCACGCTCATGAGTGCAGAGGCCAACCTGGCTGGACTCTTCCCTCCTGATGGCATGCAGCGCTTCAACCCGAACATCTCCTGGCAGCCCATCCCTGTGCACACGGTGCCCCTTAGTGAGGACAGGGTAAGCCTTGCCAGCCCTTGCCTGGAGACGACTGGGGGACCACCGTGGTCCTGGGCCTGCCCACCTGGCTCTCCCTTTGGTTTGCAGCTGCTGAAGTTCCCGCTGGGCCCATGTCCCCGTTATGAGCAGCTGCAGAATGAGACCAGACAGACAACAGAGTATCAGAATGAGAGTGCCCAGAACGCAGTGAGTAGGGGAGAGCTCGAGCCTGGCTTTCCGGGCCCTGCCTGGTGTGGGACTGACCCCTGGTTCATTTTTATGCAGCAATTTCTGGCCATGGTAGCCAATGAGACGGGGCTTGCTGACCTGACCCTAGAGACCGTGTGGAATGTGTATGACACTCTCTTCTGTGAGGTGAGCCTGCTGGGGTGCCCACACCAGGCCCAGGTCTCAGGATAGTGCAGCATGGTGTCTGGGCACTGATACCCACCTGGGCGCCCAGTGGGCAGCTGCTTGTGAAACCCAGGAACTTCCCCCGTGGGAAAGAGAATCTCAGAGTGGGAAGTGCTTCGCCAGCCGTCAGCAGATCTTGCCGCACCAGCCCCAAGCGCGTGGTGTCGGCTCCTATCTGCTGACCTCGCTCTTTAGTCTTGAGCTTCCCCTCCTGTGCCCCTGAGCCTGCTACCACCCACAACTGCCCCGAGCCCCGTGCCTCACCTCCATCTCCTGTCCCCCTCACACACACAGGCACCTTCCCTCTGTGGAGGAGAGGCCCCCGAGAGGCTCTGATCTAGGCCTGGAACTAATCTGCCCACTGCACCACACAGCAAACCCATGGGCTACTGCTGCCCTCCTGGGCCTCGGCCCAAACCATGCAGCGCCTGAGCCACCTCAAGGACTTCAGCTTCCGCTTCCTCTTTGGCATCCATGAGCAGGTGGCGAAGGCCCGGCTTCAGGGGGGTAAGTGATGAAAGCACCAAAGCGCCCGTCTCTTTGGGACCTTGCAGTACTGAAACTTTATTCTGCTGGGTGTGATGGTACACGCCTGCTGTCCTAGTACTTTGGGAAGTTGAGGCAAGAAGATTGAACATTTGAGCCCAGTCTGAGCAGCTCAGGGGGGCTGACTGAAAATAAAAAATAGAAAGGGCTGGGGATGTTGCTCAGTGCAAAGGCCCTACATTCAGGGCTCAGTAAAAACCAAACCAAACCAAACCATTCCCACCTGTCGTTCCCGTTAGAGCAGGTTTCCCCAGTTCTCCTGATGTGACCACACAGTCAGCTCCACATGTCCCTTTTCTGCCACTTATTCCTAAATGGTACCCTCCCTAAAGGAATCCCTCCCTTGGAGAACCATGGGGCCACTTGGGAGAGAAGGCTGAGGGGTGCAGGTGCCAGCTGCCAGCTGCTACTTGGAGCACCCACGGGTATGCCAGGTGTCAGACTGACCCCGCTGGAGTTCTCAGACCTTGCACATGGCAGCTGCCCTGGCATGGAGCCATGTTGTAAAACACTCTTTAGTTGTTGGTTTTTTTTGTTTTGTTTTTTTGTCTGTCTTTTTGTCTTTTTGAGACAGGGTCTCGCTATGCAGTTCAGGCTGGCCTTGAGCTCACTTTTGTAGCTCAGGCTGGTCTCGAACTCACACCGATCCTCCTGCCTCAGCCTCGCAAGTGCTGGGATTACAGGCGTGCGCTACCATGCCTGGCTGACACACTTTAGTTTTTGTTCTGCTCCACATTGCAGAATCAAACATGGGCAGGGCCTCCTGTCTTATTTATAAGAAGGCAAGTTTCTACATCTGTGTTTAAAAATAGGTACCAGCATTCCTTTGCTTCCCTCTGTAAATTTGAAAGTTCTTGGTGGAATGTGGGGTGGAGTTCCAATGTGGTCCCCACAAACCTGGAACTCTCTGAGCTGGGAGGCTGAGGCAGGAGAATTCAAAGTTTGCCCAGCCCAGGCTACTTAGTGACTTAACAGAATCTTGTCACATAAAAAAGTGAAAAAGGATTTGGTGTGAAGGCCATGGGTCAGTCCTCAGTACAGCAAAAGGAAAATGTCCTGTGGGTTGGATCAGACCCAGGGTGGTAGGGTGAGGAGCACATCCATGGATCAGACAGCACTGGTGGCTGGCACAACCAACACCAGGGACTTTCCTGCTCCAGGGGTCCTGCTGGCTCAGATACGGAAGAACCTGACCCTCATGGCAAGCACCTCCCAGCTTCCTAAGCTGCTAGTCTACTCTGCGGTAAGCTCAGAACTCAAGCCAGGAGCCAGAACTCTTCTCTGTTCGGTTCCGGGTGCTGGGCGGCGGGGTGTGCAGTGCTGATAGGCAGCGCCTCTTCCTTCTAGCACGACACTACCCTGGTTGCTCTGCAAATGGCCCTGGATGTCTACAGTGGTGTCCAAACGCCCTATGCTTCCTGCCACATATTTGAGCTATACCAGGAAGACAGTGGGTAAGCAGAGGCAACAAGGTGTCCTCTGGGGTGGCACTGGGGTGTGGCTGGGTAGCAGGCCTGGTGAGCAGCCTGTGTCACCCACTGGCTCCAGGAATTTCTCAGTGGAGATGTACTTCCGGAATGAAAGCAAAAAGGACCCCTGGCCCCTGGTCCTGCCTGGCTGCCCTCACCGGTGCCCATTACAGGACTTCCTTCGCCTCACAGAGCCTGTTGTGCCCAAGGACTGGCAGCAGGAGTGCCAGCTGGCAAGCAGTACTGCAGATACAGGTGAGTGTCACTGCCTCTGCTGGCCAGGTTCCAGATCAGCATTCATTTTTCCATCCCCAAGTCCCAAGGGAGCTGTCCTCGTAGTCCGTTTCTCTAGACAGTTCCCTCCTCTTCCGCCCTGAGTCCACTTTCCATACCCGGAAATGATCTGCTCACTTCCTGTGTCGCTGAGAATGAGAGCAGTGAGAGAATGCTTTCTCTATCACAGACCACAGCTCACCTGCTGGTAGAAGCCACGGTCACTGTCCCATGTCTTCTCTGCAGAACCTGTGACACTTGTGTCCCCTCCCAACTGATTACAGGAGTTCCAAAACCAACAAAGGCTTAAGACCCACTTTTCCAATTCCCGTCTCCCTGATCCATGTGGGAGTAGAATCCTCCCAAGAGTTGCCTGGGCACTGGCTTCACTCCCTCACTCCTCACTCTCTGAGGCCAACATGGATCTCCTGTCACCCTCCTGTCCTGTCAAGGTGCCAGTTCTTAGCAGCTTCTGTCACCTTTCGTCACCATCACAGAACTGATCGCTCCTTGCTTAGACTCTTTCTTGGGAATGGAAGGTACGGCTCGGTGGCAAGAGCGCACATGAAGAACAGAAGCTAGGCCTGCAGAAATAAAACCCCACATGCCACTCTTGGCTTCTCCTGGCTTTTCTCCTAACTTCCAGCCAGCTCCCCTGCCAGAGTTCTGTGAGCTGGCACAGACACGGCCTCAGCCCCGAGCTGCACTTATGCACCCAGCTGCTGACCCAAGCCCTACTGTGGACATCCGGTGAGCACAAGCTGGCTCACTGGAGTTCCTCCAGAGGCTCCCCCAGTTCAGCCAAGGCTACATCCATCACCGAGTGGCACAGCAA
The DNA here is from genome assembly GCA_004027025.1 of Myocastor coypus. Classification (NCBI taxonomy): domain Eukaryota; kingdom Metazoa; phylum Chordata; class Mammalia; order Rodentia; family Myocastoridae; genus Myocastor; species Myocastor coypus. The sequence continues at coordinate 19,835 of PVJA010026667.1, forward strand.
AGCCCGAGGCACCGTCTCGCTCCTACCTCACGTCGGAGCCACCAGCAGGTCCTGCGAGCTCAGCCTTCCCTGGCACACGCTTGCTCCCCTTCCTGGTCCAAGCCAGGCCTGCTCCTGTTTGAGTCGCTGCCAAGCCTCCTGGTGTTCTGCTTTTTCTTTTTCTGTTACTTAGTGCAGGGTCTACATGGTCTCACTATAGAGATTGGACTCGGAGTGATCCTCCTGTTTTCAGCCTCCCAAGCACTGGGATTACAGGGGCTCGACAGCATGTCCAGTCTTAACTGCTTTCTCAGCACGCCCTGGGGGTGGGGCCAGCACAGCACGCTGGGGATCAAACCCTGGTCCTTACCGGGCGTGGTGGCTCACGCCTGTAATCCCAGCACTCGGGAGGCTGAGGCAGGAGGATCGGTGCAAGTTCGAGACCAGCCTGGGCTACAAAAGTGAGCTCAAGGCCAGCCTCAACTGCATATTGAGACCCTGTCTCAAAAAGACAAAAAAAAAAAAAACCCTGGTCCTTGCGTCTGCCTAAGCAGGTGCTTTAGTCCACTGAGCTATATGGCCAGTCTTTCTGGTTTCTTGTCCTTGCTTGTCTTCCCATACAGTGGAGTTCATTTCCAAGAATGTCAGCCTGCGCATCCCTGTACTGTCCCCAAGCTTCCTGCCACACAGAACCAAGCCCAGGGTTTTGCCACGACCTCCCAGGGACACCGACTTCATGACGTTAGATCACGGCAAATTTATTCCCAAACCAGGGCCTCTCGCATGTGCTTCCCAGCCCCCACCTCCCGCCCAAGCTTGAACCTGTTTTTGTTTTAGGGTGCCTGGGAGGGCAGACTCCGGGCCCATCCACTAAGCTGCATCCTCGGTCCCTTCTCCCCCCACTCCTTTTTTTTGAGACCCAGTCTCACTGGTCCCTGAGTTGTTCAGGCCGTATCCAACTTGTGATCCTCCTGCCACAGCGGCTGGGTGATGGGATTAGGTGGCGTCACCATGCCCAGCACTGACAGCAGGCCGGTGCTCTTCTCTGGTGTGGCGTTTCCTGGCTGACCTACCGCACTTGCAGAGCGTCCCCAAAGGTGTCCTTTGCTTGTGTGCTGGAGCTCCTCCTCCAGAACGGAAAGCCCATAGGGCAAACTGTCTTGGCTGCCTGTCTGCCGCAGTGCCTGGCATGTGGTAGCAGCTAGGTGCTTGCAGGGTGACCCTAATGTCCTCTCTCTCCCTCTCTGTGCAGAGGTAATTGTGGCCTTGGCCGTGTGTGGCTCCATCCTCTTCCTTCTCATCGTGCTGCTCCTCACTGTCCTCTTCCGGACACAGGCTCAGCCTCCTGGCTACCGCCACGTGGCTGACGGGGAGGACCACGCCTGACAACCACTGGGCCCCCTTCCCGCTGCCTCCTAGGGAAGTGGGCTGGCCCTGCTCTTGACTGCTGCTGCTCCCAGCCCGTGGGGCAGGGGGCTGGGTCCAGCCTCCTGACTCCCCAGCCTAGGTGAGCAACGGGTTGGTGTGGCCCGTGGGCCTGTCACCTCCTGACCAAGCACTGCGTGGGATGCTGGCTTCTTCTGACGGACTTGCCTCTCCCATCCTCCCTGAGGTGTGCACGGCACTCACCTCTCTCAGGACTTGGGATAAAAACCCCAAAGAAGTCAGTGCCCGGTGTGCTTTGCTTCACCACCACACCCTGCTTTCTCCCTTCTGGTTGGAGTTTTGGCAAATAACTCAACAGGACATCGTCTTGCTACACAGCACACATTTTAGAGGGAAAAACTGCACAACATTGGGCTCTAAACATTGACTACCCAGGAATCGGATCTCCCAGCAAGCAGCAAGCCAGCCAGCAGTCTCGTTTCTGGCAGAAGCCGCCATCAGTGTGCTTGGAGCGCCTTTGTTGCTGGAGCTTGAGCAGACTGGGAGGGTGTTTGTACCTCACAGGGAGGGAGTCTGGGGAGGTGGGAGGGAGCAAAGTGAACTGAATTAGGAACCCACTTTCCCCACCCTGGGGCTAGCGAACTGGACCACTCCTGACCATGGCCCAGAACAGGGCTATGGCAGTTTCCGGAGAATGAAGTTTTGGATCACGAGTTCTATCTCGGCGCCTGTTTCACAGCTCTGAGACCCATGAGGCCCTCTGACCCGGGCAGCGCTAGGTTACTCGGCAGCGTGGCTGGGTAGCGGTTAGGTAGTTTTATTGATGTCAGTAGTGCACACAAACTAAAACACTCACCACTCTGCCATCATGTCAGAAGGGACAAAACCACATGGGCTCTGAGCTGGATACAACCTGGGGTCACCTTAAACTTTCAGAGTGAAGTGAACATCAAGGTAAAGCTGGTGCCCCTGCACAAACTCTAACATTGGGCACTTTTCCTTCTTCCACAAACAGCTGTCTCTTCTTCCACAGCTTGTCCCCAATGAGGTCTCCGAGCTGCTGCCTCTTTGGCACTCATTTTGTTTCTATGGCCCAGCTTCCTTCTTGCTCCAGATGAGAACATGGTAACCTGGGAAGGGGAGGAAAGTCCATGTTGATCCCCCACTGCTAGGCTCTGGTGCCTTGGGGCTACCCCAGGGAGCCCAGCGCTTGGTAAGGACATCCTAGCAACCATACAGCTGCTACACATTGCCACTATGAGGCCAAAGCAAGATGATGAGGGCCTAGGCCAGAGACCACTGGGTCCCTGTCACCTTGTCTGGCTGCTGTCCTCGGCTGAGTGCAGCAGGGCCAACCTCACGCTGCACTGAACCTTGGGAAGTAGGGTCAGGCTTGGCCAGTCCCAGATGCATAGTGGCTACTTACCCATGGCTGAGGCCAGCGTGTCCCCCATGGGGCTGAACTCATTGAGCTGCAGGGACAAGAGTGTCAGCATGAGCAAGCTGGTGGGTACTGACAGGGACAGGACACACAGGACTCGCAAGTTAGGGAGCGGGCTGACCCCAGCTTCCTTTCCTCACAAGAGGGCCTACGTCTCACCGAAATGATGCCAGAAGATTCTGGGTCGTAGAGCTGACACAACAGCTTCCCAGAGTTCCCATCAAACACGTCAATTGTCCTTGACTCGTAGGGAACACAACCTCTGAAATTAGGATCTGGGTACCGGCCCACAACGATGAGGTTGTACCGAGGATGCCATGATGCCTAGGAGATAAGAGGCGTTGGTCACAAGGGAATCCTGTTCAGAGGAATGACAAAAGGATGTTCTGCCACTAACAAGCCAGCTGCCTAGTAATGGAGATAAGACCTTGAAACTACAAGGTTAGTGTTCAACTGTGCGCGTGATCTGCCAGTGCAAATTCATGTTTGCGGCTGGCCTCCCTGCCCTTAGGACCCCTCAGGCCTTTCTCTTGCATTTCCTGAGTTTATACCAAATAAGTCAGCCTTCAACAGAGCACAACCTCGGCTCAGCAAAACCTAACGGCCAAGTCCTGAAGTGTACCACAAGCCTAACCCAGAGTGGAGTATAAAATCACTAGCACCAAAAAAGGAGCAGACTCCCCTCACCCCAAGTTACCCCACTCAAAACCAATCTGGCAATCTGACAAAATTGGATGGGATTTTCCTACCATCCCAGGGACTTGTGAAAGATAAAAGACATAGTTAGCAAGAAGGAAGAGATGGTGTGTGCTACAGCTTGGGAATAAGTCGTTGACAAAGGACAGAAGTTAGCCTGGCTGGCTGTGCAGGAAATGGGGACAGGCTGATGAACAAGAACGGCGGGTGGTACAAGATTTGGGGTTCTGTTTGTTACTGGATTTGATTGCGGTGCTAAGCATAACGTACTGGGCACTCAGCGGCACCAGGCACGGTGCCTGTGTTTTCAGCGCACTGGTCATCATCAGGCACACCCTATCAGTTCGACGCTACTATTTATAAATGAGGACCCAGAGATCCAACCTGGGGGAGCAGGGGGCTTATTTCTATTCCTAGAAGCCATCTATACCTGCAAGACAAACTAAGGGGAAAGTTAGCTGGTGGACAAACTGCGCATACAGGGAACCAGAGGTGGGAAGATGGGACTGAGGGTCAGGATCACAGGAAGTGGCCAGGGACAAGCTGTGAAGACTCAGAAAAAATTGCTATTTAGATTAAGAAAGTCTGGATTGGAACTGTAGGAGCAGGTCAAAGAGTGGGCTGAGTCTGCGGCCAAGGCTGTTGTGTCTGGGTGAGAAGAGGCTGGGGCTGCGGGTGGGCAGGTAGGTTCACCTTCACTGCCCTCACTCCTGGGCCACACAGTCTGTCCAGGTTCCCACCCTAGCCTCCTCACTCACCTTGATGGGGGTGAGGTGCTGGAAGTGGCGGTGTGGGTGCGGGATCAGGTTCAGCAGGCAATCCCACTGGGAGGCGGAGTAAACCCGGATCTCATTCCACTGGTCGGTGGTCAGCAGCCGGGCTCCATCAGAGCTAAAGCAAGCTGGCAAAGTAGAAATTCCTTAAGCCTGGGGAACCCCAATCCCTGTCATCCTTCCCGGCATAGGATGGGGAGGAAAAAGTAGGAGGGAATGGGTGTATCTGGGCTATGAGTGAGAATTCTAGAAACAGGGGCAGCGACAGCCCCAAAGTTTCTGGGACATCAGTGTCCACAGCTTGACCACTGGCCACAACTGGACCTTGTGGCTCTTAATGTTTGAGGAAAACCCCAGCTTGGTGAGTCAGGCAGTCTGCAGTAAAGTTGAGGTCGGGTGTCACACACCTGCGTTGACAGGCTGGCTGTGTGGCAGTGAGTACAGGAAGCTGTCTTTCCCTTTAACCTGGCGCAGGTCCCAGAGTTTCACTGTTTGATCTACGGAGGCCGTGGCCAGTAACCAATCACAGCAGGGGTTCAGGGCCACATGGGTCACTTTCTTTTTGTGCATTCTGAGATTCCAAAGCTGCAGACAAGAGCCTGGATCAGGGGGGTCGAACTGGCAAGGGGTCGGGGCTGGGATTTGGAGAGCGCACCTCCTTGCCGTCCGTGTTCAGCAGGATCACGTGGCCCACGTTGTCTCCTGTGACCAGCACTCGGCTACTGGCAGACACGTCCAAGCTGCAGAACCACATGCTGGAGGGAGAAACTACCGTGAGATGCTGACACCGGGGACTCAAACAGGTCTGTTTATTCACTGCAGTTGCGCCAGCCTCTGGCCACAGTAGGCACTGAACAGGTATTAGCCAGATGACTGAGTGAGCATCTTGCCATGGAGTCCCAGTGAGAACACTCCTACCTGTCCTCTGCCCACAGACAGCACAGGACTGATGAGACTTGGAAATGGACCCGTTCCTGCCAGGCCTGACCTCTGCCGACAGCCCAAGTCCAAGTCCAGCCTGCCCACTGGAGCCTGCTTCAAAGGAAGCCTCGCTCTGTGTTCACTCACCATCCCTCCGCACCCTCTGGGCCAAAGGAGACAACAAACCTAAGCAGAACTGCGCTGCTGTGTTCCCCACAGCTGACTAGAGAGGAGAGTCTGCCCCCTCCTGAGCAGGCAGGGAAAAGCACACACATCCCAGAATTGCTTTTGAGAGCATCCTGGCCTCCATCCAGGACCACTCTGATTCTCCGTTCCTCTGAAGTCCTCCAACCCTTTCACACTGCCTTGGGCCCTCCTCCCCAGTGTCTGAAGGCTGCCTGGCACCTGTCCTGATACTCCTGTGACTGTCACAAGCTATGTAGCCCCCTACACCTGCACTGTTCCTGTTGTGTACCAGTCAGTGCCTGGCTCAGGTCAGACAGCAAAGTGACTGCTTCTGTCCGTGTCCCTACCGCCTGCTCCCACCAGCCCATCCTACACATCCAAGCTCCTACCGAAGGTGTGGCCAGGTCTCCCCACCATTCATACTACGCTGTCACAGGGGCTATGCAGGCCACCATCTGGGTGACTGTCCCAGGAGAGCCAAGGCCTGGTCTAATGTATACATGACTTTTTTTTTTTTTTTAATTTTTAAAATTTATTTATTTTTTTCTTGTTTCAGAACCTTTGTTTGTTTATTCACTCATTTTTATGGCCAGCTCAGCCCGCCTCGAGGGCAGGGCTGGTGCAGCATGTGGTGCCGGGGATCGAACCGCGGTCCCTGAAGCCGCCCAAGATTTCCCAAGCAGGCGCTTTAGACCACTGAGCCATCCCGCCAGGCCCCATATACATGACTTTTGAAAGCATTGAAGCCCTGCCATGCCACCTCTGCAAAGCAGAACATCACTGGGGCTGACGCTTGCACAGCCACCTAGAGGGTAGCAGGAAGCTGGCAAAGTGTCTGCCACCTTTCCTTCCACCTCCGTGCCAGGCAGGTCCGGATCATCTCGAAGACCGACCCCTGGTGCTTGGGGGCGAGCTACTCACTTGCAGCAGTCGGTTCTGGCAAAAACCCGGATAGTGTTGCCTCTGAAGTCCTGCAGCCGTGTTGTTCCCTCCATGGAGCAAGAATAGAACTGGTCGCTGTTGAGAAGATTAAACTTCAGCCCCATGATGCTCCCCCCAGCTCCAATCTGACATGAAGAGAGGAAAAGCCAGTGAGTAGAGATGCCCTCCAAGGCACTATTTTTCTCTATTTTTGTTTTTACAATTTAACACACAATAATGGCTGGGGAATACAGTTCTGTGAATGTTAGCAACAGTTCTACTGTCCCCCCTACAATTCTCAGCCAAGCATGGTAGCGCACACCTGTAACCCCAGCACTTACGAGGCTGAGACAGGAGGATCACCAGAAGCTTGAGGCCAGCCTGGGCTACATATTGACACCTTATCTATTAAAAAAACAAAACAAAACAAGCTGGGTGTGGTGGCGCATGTCTGTAATACCAGCACTTGGGAGGCTGAGGCAGGAAGATCAGTATGAGTTCGAGACCAGCCTGGGCTACAAAAGTGAGCTTAAGGCCAGCCTGAACTACACAGCAAGAAGCTGTCTCAAACACACACAAACACACACACACACACACACACACACACAAACCAAACATACAGAAAAATACACCTTTCTTTTCTCCTTTGAACCACACCCTTCCCTCATTCCCAACCCTTGGCAAGAACTGATCCATTCTCCACCAGTATTGCTGGGGCTTTCCCTTTATAGAATTCACAGAAATGAATCACACAGTTCGCAACTTTTCTCTCATTCAAGCGGTCAACTTCTGAGGGTGCCCCAAAGGTTTCATTTTTCTGAGATTCACCCAGGTTCCTTGTGTGGACCAACGTTTCTCCCCTTTTCCTTCTAGTTCATTATTTTCTCAGTACTCCAGGTCCAAGCTGGGCTGGGTGAGAGGGCAGCAGTGAGCCTGGTGTCCCCTCCTACTGTCCAGATGCACCAGGCTGCAGATTCGGACACTCATGACAGGGATGGGGGTGCAGCTCAGCAGTACAGCGCCTGGCCAGCATGCTCAAGCCCTGGGTCATTACTCTGGCACAGCCCCCCAGCCCAAAGTAATAAGTGCATAAAGTGGGACCCGTTACAATATCGACGGCTTAGCCTTACGAGGTGCGTCTCAGCTGCCAGCCTGGCTTAGCAACTCTGCATTCCCAAGGGCTCCTTCTGCCACTGGTCTCTGGCCTCTAGACCATGCGGTGTTCCCCGCATGACAAGCTCTTGGCTCTTCACCATTACAGCCGGCCAGCTCCAGCACAGCACTACCCTGGGCTGCCACACCCTGGCCTTATACTCCTGCCAGCTGATCAGGCTTCCCCAGTCCCTGCCAGGATGTCACTGTCCCCTCCCCAGCCCCCCTGACCACCCTCCTAGGCTCAGCTGTCACTGTAGCCCCTGCACTGACACCTAGCCCTGTTTCCTGAGGTCCACTCGCTGTGGAAGCTCTCTTGATTGACCTCACCTAATGCCTGTTGGTTTTAACTGTTCAGGAATGCGAGAGAGAATGATGGGAAGGAGCAGAAAGAATGAAAAATTTTCTTTTTTTTTTTTTGTGGGACCAGGGTTCGAACTCACGACCTTGCACTTGCCCAGCAGGCACTTGTGCCTCGGAGCTATCTCCCCAGCCCCAAAATTTTCATTTTTATTTTATTTTATTTTTTTAAATTTGTATTTTATTTATTTTATTTATTTCTTGTTTCAGAACCTTTGTTTATTCACTCATTTTTATGGCTGGCTTAGCCCGCCCCGAGGACAGGGCTGGCGCAGCATGTGGTGCCGGGAATCGAACCGTGGTCCCTGCAGCCGCCTAAGCTTTCCCAAGCAGGGGCTTTAGACCACTGAGCCATCCTGCCAGGCCCCAAAAATTTTCATTTTTTAAAAAAAAATTATTTTTTATTTATTTATTTTTTTTCCTTGTTTCAGAGCTTTTGTTTGTTTGTTTATTTTTATGGCCAGCTCAGCCTGCCCTGAGGGCAAGGCTGGCGCAGCATGGGGTGCCGGGGATCGAACCTTGGTCCCTGCAGCCGCCCAAGTCTTCCCAAGCAGGCGCTTTAGACCACTGAGCCATCCTGCCGGGCCCTGAAAAATTTTCATTTTGGAGACAAAGTCTCACTATGTAGTCCCTGCTGGCATCAAGCTGTGGCCCTCCTCCTGCCTCAGCCTCCTGAGTGTTGGGATTACTGGTGTGCACCGCTATACCTAGCTCTCTGAGCCTAAATAAATAAATAAATAAATACCCTATCTTGATATCTTTTTTTTTTTTTTTTTTTAACCTATTTAGTACAGGATCTCACTACACAGCTCAGACCTGCAGTGATCCTCCTGTTTTCAGCCTCCCTCAGTGCTTGAATTACAGGCATGCACCATTATACCTGGTCTCTGTGGCTAGCTCAGCATGCCTAGGGCCAGGGCCAGGGCCAGCATGGCATGTGGTGCCAGGGATCAAACCCTTGTCCCTGTGTTTGTCTAAGTAGGTGCTCAGTCTGTTGAGCTATCTTACTGGTTCTCTCCATATCTTCCATCTTTTCTTTTTTTTTTTTGTCTTTTTGAGACAGGGTCTCGCTATGCAGTTGAGGCTGGCCTTGAGATCACTTTTGTAGCCCAGGCTGGTCTCGAACTCACATCTATCCTCCTGCCTCAGCCTCTTTTCTTTTTTTGATACTCAAGAGTTGAACTCACAATCTTTTGTGCACTAGGCAGGTGCTATGCTACTGAGTCATATTCCTGGCCCTCAAACTTTTTTTTTTTTAATTTTTTTTGTTTGTTTCAGAACTTTTTGTTTATTTATCCATTTCTATGGCTGGCTCAGCCTGCCCCGAGGGCAGGGCTGCTGCAGCATGTGATGCTGGGGATCAAACCGCAGTCCCTGCAGCCGCCCAAGCCCTCCCAAGCAGGCACCCCAGACCACTGAGCCATCTTGCGGGGCCCTCAAACTTTTTTTAATTGAGCTGCACGTGGTGGTGCACGCCTATAATCTTAGTACTTGGGAGGCTAAGGCAGGAGGATAGGTGTGAGTTCGAGACCAGCCTGGGCTACAAAAGTGAGCTCAAGGACAGCCTGAACTGCATAGCGAGACCTTGTCTCAAAAAGACCAAAAAAGCCGGGTGTGGTGGCGCACGCCTGTAATCCCAGCACTCTGGAGGCTGAGGCAGGAGTATCGGTGAGAGTTCGAGACCAGCCTGGGCTACAAAAGTGAGCTCAAGGCCAGACTGAACTGCATAGCTAGACCCTGTCTCAAAAAGACAAAAAAAAAAA
>PVJA010026668.1:0-29414 GCA_004027025.1 Myocastor coypus
CATTTTTTTTTTTATTTTTTTTTTTTTTTTTTTTTTTTTTTTTTTTTTTTTTTTTTTTTTTTTTTTTTTTTTTTGTAGTACCAGGGATTGAACTCAGGACTTTGAGCTTGTCGTGCTATTTTTATTTTTGAAGTGAGATTGCGCTAAGTCGTTCTGTTTTGTCCTGGCTGAGTCTGAGTTAAGAGCAACCTCCCGCCTCCCGGAGTTCTGGGGTCACAGGCATGTGCCTCAGAGTCTGCAAAGTGAAGATGTGTGTTGAACAAAGTCGCAAATATTTTACAATAACAGTGATTGAGATGCTATTTTTTTTAAAAAAAAAAGGAAAACAGTGCAAAGAGAGGAAAAAAAATAATAATAGGAAATTGAGAAATATACAATAATGTTATAGAAAGCTGAATGGAAGCTTCTCCCAGGGAGTCCAAGCATCGCCAGCCCAGCGGAGACTGGAGGCTCCCTGGAGGTTTGCCCTCCTGTACTTTTGAGGCAGTTGAGTCAATCCCACGGCCTTGTATACAGCAGTAACACTGAGCCACGTCTCCAGCCCTGCAGTCTGCTCTGTTTAGTATATCCCTTTTCCTTAGAAGTAATTCTACTAAACTGACTGTAGCAGTGCAGTTTTATTCGGTGTACACTTATTATCAATTTCTTTTTCTCTAAATCAGGCATGGGATGAACAACTGTAGCTCCTGCTACTGAAGAGTCGAGGTTTGAAAATGAGTTGACTTCTCCAGCCTGAGAGAATATAGCAAGAAACTGTCTCAAACCCAAGCGAAGCAAAACAAGGTAAAGTGAACAAAAGACAAAATCACCAAAAATCTCAAAGGACAAACCATCTTATTAATATCTTAATATCTTTAGCGTTTCAGCCAACTATATATAACTTTGTTTTCATGTATAGAAAAGACGTATTATCTATGTTATCAGAAACACACTAAAGTAAAACCAAGAAATTCTCAAATTTACTTTGACTATATGTAACCACAGGATGCATTCCTGCATAAATACAGCAGAAAATAAAATCAAACCCCTACGACTGTGATTACACTTTCCAGTGATTTAGGTTAAGAAAATTCAATTTTGTTTAAAATCAAAGAAATAAGTTTTTCTTGGATCCAATAGTCACAGAGATTTTCATCATATGAGTGAGTGATATCCATCAAACCATATTCTGGCTTCTTAATTTGATATCTTTAACAATGGCTCATAAAGAAACTACGAACATCTTGCAGTTGAAGATTCCAGTGATACACTTTATAATGACATAAAGCTAGTAGCCAGTGTATCTGGAGACTTTAGCAGGCTACTAACATCCCCACTCCCATGCCCAGCCTTGTACATATGACCACCTGAAGTTACTCTTGAACTAGGCCCCATGTCCTGAGAGTTATCCACTACCATGGGCCTTCCTAACTTAAGGCTGTGATTGTGAGTTAATACATCATATGATAGAAACTTGCCATAATGTGATTATAAATCTTTTAGATATCTGTTCATAAATAAAGATTTGTGAGCAAGAGTTACATTTTTCTTTTCTTTCATGTATAAATTAGCCTTAGGATACTATAAATAATTCAATATGAAAAAGTATCATCTTTCAAAGATATGGTAATAGCAAAGTTGCTTGTGACTTTATGCAAGTTGGTCTGTGTGTGTACCAAAATAATACAAAGTATAAGATATACAAACTAGAAAGCTTATTTTAATGTTTTTTGAATTTTTAAATATTTCCTTAAAATATTAGAAGTAAAAATAAACTTTTGATCTTTTAATTAATCCTATTGAGTATAAAGATATATGAAGCATTTTAATGTAAAAATATTTCAGCGATTCATGTGGAATATTTTTGACAGGTATTTCATAGCTAATAAATAAGCATAAACATCATAAGTAGTATTTTTAATTTTATAGTAAGGCTACTTTTTAAAATTGCTTTTTGTCTCATTGATCAGATAAAAATATCTGAATGCCAAAGGTGAAAGAGGAAAGGTTTATGTGGCTCATAGTTTGCAGAGGCTGCAGTCCATAGTGGGGCGGCAGAGCAGAGGGGCATCACTGCAGAGACGCAGCTCAGAGCAGAGCAGAGCAGGCCAGACCCAGCAGGAAAGCAACACATGATGCGGGTGACACTGCAAGAGGAGCTTTTGCTATCTTTTTTTTTTTTTTTTTTGGTACTGGGGATTGAACTCAGGACCTTGTGCTCAACAGGCATGTAATTGTGCTGCTGTCCTTTTATATATACCCTCACACCCAGAACTTTGCCAAACCACTCAGTGGACTAATTGAGTAACTGCATAATCCTTAATCCCAGCATCACACTCTAGATCCAGCCAGCTCTGAAAAAGCCCCACCTAGGAGACTTTGTGGAGCATCTGGATACAGGCCTTAACAACTTATTTGACTCCTTTTTTTTTTCTTTCTCTTTCTCTCTCTCTCTCTCTTTTTTTATTAAGGCAAGATCTTGCTTTGTAGTGAAACCAGGGCTTGAACTAACTTTATGGCCCAGGCTGGTTTGAACTCATGTCAGTTCTTCTAACTTGGCCGCCCAGGTGCTGGGATTCCAGAGGTATCTATCCATCACTACACATACAAACAACTGTTTTTTGTTTTGTTTTGTTAGTTTTTTTAAGGTATTATTTCACAATGTTGACAGCTCTTCTAAAATGGAAAGAATATGTAGAATTGTGACGCCTTGGAATAGCTCAAGCAATTTCTTATTAACCTTTAAATTTCTTTGATGTGAAAATTAAGTCAAATCAAAAATATAATTGAATCATATATGGAACGTAATGAATTCCACACTTCAGCACGTAAAAGAAAATCTCCAACATTTTATTAAACATATCATTTATCTTCATGCATAAATTTAAAATATTTTAATAGAAGCAGAAAAATACTGAGCACATTTTTAATTTCAATCTCTTTTGCAGTTTATCTAATAAACATGATGCAAACTTTGTAAGACATTATGCAAGGCAATATTGCAGCCTATGTTAAAGAGAGCTTCCCATGTAGATCATTGAGGACAGGACCTCTTGTCTGTCAGAACCACTCTGGAATTCTTCAGTGGAGCATGCACAATATTGTTCAACTTGGCTAATTTATTTGTAGAATGTGGATGGTACAGTACTCAGCTTATTGAGTTTCTTAAATGGGACCATGAGGCTAAATAATTTTATATGGTTGCCTCAAATCGTTACTACTTCACTACATAACCCTTCCTTTCCTCCTCTCTCTCTCTCTTTTTTTTTTTGTCTTTTTTGAGACAGGATTTCACTATGCAGTTGAGACTGGCTTTGAGCTCACTTTTGCAGCCCAGGCTGGTCTCAAACTCGCACCAATCCTCCTGCCTCAGCCTCCCCAGTGCTGGCATTACAGGCGTGAGCCACCAGGCCCAGCTTTCCTCTTCTCTCTTATCCAAGACTTTCTGTCCTTTTCAGTACTTTCTTCTCCTTACTATATTTATTGTAACATTATAAGCTTTTTTACTCTTTCAGTTTCTCACATTAAGGAGACAATACAATGTTTGCACATATGAGTCTGATTTATTTCACTTATGAGCATGGTCTCAAGTTGCATCTATTTACCTGGAAAAGCCTTTTTATCCATCTTTGTAGCTGAGTAGTATGCCATTGTACGTAAGTACCACATCTTTTATATCCTTTGCTTGACTGATGAGCATTTGAAATTAAATATCATTATTTTTTAAATCCAAAGTATATTTTATAGTTATGACAAAAATGCTAAAGTAAATCTACATCCTTGAACATGTGTCATATTAGTATTAAATATAATAATAGTTGTTTTAGAATAAGAAAAATAATTGACTAATTATTGACACTTATTGAAAATGTGGAATTATTTACTGAATCATTACAGTAATTTTTGTAATAGGTTAAATCAATGTACACATAACATGAACAAGAGAAAATAAAGTCCTATATAGTAAAAGACATTTTTAGAATGATAAGCATGCCTTTCATAATCCGTGTGAACAGATGTAGAGCTGGCTCCTCCCACCAGCTGTATACTAGGCCTGCACAAGTGTAGAGCCGTACTGAAACAGAAGCAGTTAAATGACAAGCTAAGTATGCAGAGCATGTGTTTCATTGAGAATTCTTAAAATAATCCAGTGGCTTGCTTTGTCTTTGTGCTCATTGCCTATCTCCCTTTCTCTGTATCTCCTAATCCCACTAATAAATGCTCCATAGCAGGATGTGGGGAGGGCAAGAAGAAGAAGCCTTTGGTTTCTGTGCATTAAATGATCCCAATACAGCTGATAATTTTAAATTACCAATGTTTGAAAGACAAAACAACTACAAAATTTGTGAAGCATAGTTATGGCTTCTAACATGTCAGAATAAGCCACGTGTAGAATATGAAGACATTATTCTGTTTTCTGAAGAACAAAATAGAAGCACTTTCGTTCAACATAATTTATATTCACTTTTAAGATTTTTTTTTAGAATTTTTTTATTTTATTTATTATTTTTTTCTTGTTTCAAAACCTTTGTTTGTTTATTCACTCATTTTTATGGCCGGCTCAGCCCGCCCCGAGGGCAGGGCTGGCGCAGCATGTGGTGCTGGGGATCAAACCGCGTTCCCTGAAGCCACCCAAGCTTCCCCAAGCAGGCGCTTTAGACCACTGAGCCATCCCGCCAGGCCCCCACACTTTTAAGATTTTTGTAACCTCAAAAATATGGTGAAAATAGAGGCAATGTCCCTGTGATCAGTAATGACTACAGATTTGGACTTCAGTAATAGAGACAAGGCCTTTTAAAAAAAATTTAACAGCTACAATCACGATATCTAATAAATGCATGGCACATAATAGGCAACCACGTATTTCTGAAATTAATGAAAATAATCAACTCTTTTACAACTATAGTACATAAAGCCATTGTAATTTTCTTGCTCAATTATCTAGTTGGAGTTAAGTTACCATCATTGTTTTATTTGGGGCACATGTGCGTCTCTAGTATGAATTACTTATAATTGCAAAGATAATGTATTACAGAAATATTAAGTTTGATTTATGTTCTCAGTTTATAAAACAGAAATCTAAAGTGTTTCCACTTAATTTAGGCAATCAATATTAACTGACTACACATGCTTGTAAAATGTGCAATGTTTACCGTAGCTTCACATACACTATGTAGAAGTTTATGTGTCAGAAAAAAGCACTAGCAGTAACATAATGAATTACATTATTTGATAATTTGGCCATGAATTATACTGCTTTATAGCTTTAAAAATTATGTAAAGGAAATAAGATTAACGTTAAACATGCTTAGTTGCAGTCTAAAAGCCCAAATTTATTTTTAGGTTCAGTTAAATTATTCACACTAAGATTCCACAGTGATTATTACACCAGAGTCATCTTTTAAAACTGTGACCCATCAGAACTCTAACCCCTTAGCTACTTATTAAGCATTTGACCTTATGCTAATATACACATAGCTGATAATATACATAATTTCATTGTAATCTCTGGTGCACATTTACAATATGTGTACCTTTATATAATCAAGTGTCTTAGGCAATAAAATATATTATTACATTAATAAATTTGATGTTTAAGGAGCTATAATCTGTGTGAAATGCTCCAAAACACCATAAAGTTTTTAAAAATGAATTAATAGGATCACCTATGTGTACAATTAGGTCAGTGTTGTACACATGGTGAAATCACACTGAACCAGTTCATCCACCTAGCTTCCAAGAGGCAAAATAGTCACACATGCAGATGACGCAGCACAAAATAATCTCATTATCGCCTTAGTTTTTAAAAAGTGCCCTTCAAATCAAAAACTATGGAAAACTCAAAATTTCATAACTTCTGTATAAATGGTCAATAGCACAATTAAATAAGGTGAATCTGCACTTATACTTACCTTTCTAGTACTTGTAAACTTTGTTAAACACTGTTCCAAAAACATAAAGGGAGCTAAGATGAAATCTATCTGCAAAAGTTATGTGCTTATTTATCTGTCTTCCCAGTAGTATTAGACATCACAAGTTAAACTCCTTTAAAATAACTTATAGTGTGACCCACAGAAGCAGTAGAAATCTTTGGGATCAGACTCAGGATCTTGCCCTGGTGAGGTAGGCACTTATGCCTGCTAAGTTATTTCCCCAGCTCCAATAATAGAAATCTTATCAACAGACATATGGATAGTGCTATCTTCACCTGAAGGATTTCACTCATTAAATGCTGGACAGCAGATAGTATTTGATACTGCATTTGCTATTTCCTTGTCATTAGTACCATGATTTGCTGAAACCACTAAATATTCATGGTGTCTGCAGAGGTAGCTCAGCGGTCTAACCCTAGACAACCAGAAGGACCCAGGTTCCAACCCTGGTACCGTATGAAGTGCCAGCCCTAACCCATGCATGTGGATCCTGCCACCAAAGCTGGGCATGGTAACGTATGCCTGTAATCCCAGTGTCGGAGAGGCTGAAACAGGAGGACCACTATTAGTTTAAGCCGCATAGGGTCACTCTGTATCAAACATATAAAATGAATATTTTGTCAGCCAGAATGATGAATTAATGTAATAACATTTAGTCTACCTAAAATTTCAGTTGCTTTAACCTCTTAGAGGCAGTGTGCTTAAAAAAATAAGAATTTAATATGATCAAAGTTATATGTTGATAAAAGCTAAAAATAGCCCCAAATCAAAGATATTTTAGAAACTTCAGTACCATACCAACAATTAAACATTCAGATTTTGCAAAACTATTTAATCAATTGATTGACTTTGTGTATTTTATTTTGGCCATTGTTTGGACAAAAGCTTGACCAAGGCTTCTGTCTCAGGATGACAGATCTGCCCTATCCTTTCTGTCTTAGGCAATGTGAAATGACATTCTTAGCTCGTGTCCCAGGAGTTTGTGGTGCAGGTGACATTTTGACTCATATTTTGGAACAGACTGCATACTGGGAGAAAGTTTATTATGGATGAATGACCAAATAGAATTAACAGAAATTTCCTGGGAGAATAGGTATTTGTGTCAGGAGAAGGAATTTTGCACATTCACTATGGAGATGAAAGATGATATACAAAACCTCAGAGGAAATGGGTATTATAGCTTAGGATCGGTTTTAGTAGATGCAAATTAGGATCTATAAAAGACTTAAAATATGGCCAATTAATCCACATTCAGCAGAGCTGGAAAGAGACTATCCCTATAATTATCTCAAAATACATTTGCAAAATTTTATTGTGTACATTCATGAGATTGATTATTTCTCTGCTTAACCCATTAATTTACATAGCCTGTAAACCTTCGGCATAAAATAGGCTAGAAGTGAGCCTGCAATGTAAATACTCAGCATGGGATTTTTATATGGGTAAAATATAATTTTTTCATTGTAAATTTATTATTCACACGTGGCATGCTCTTTGATTAAAAAAACTGACTCCTATTTTGTTAGTTTCTCATATAGGTGGAAATTAAATACTTACATGAGCAAATGTAAAGCATGTTGTGGAAATACTGCTGAAATGTAGCCACTGTGGAGTACGTAATCCTATTCAAAGTATCTAGGATTCTTCATGCCTGAATAGCATTGCTATGGTACATAATAGCTGTTCCTACTGGCAAAGCACATTTAGCTACTAAATAAAAGATATAAATTCAGGTCAATGAATTAGTATAAAACTGTTATTAGAAAGCTACCAATATTTTCCTTCCACAGTCTAGGTATTCATTTTTTTCCTTTTCAGTGCATTTGTATTTGTAATGCTAGAATTTGCAAAATGTTACCTCAGTACCATACACAGTGAATTTCTTCAAGTGAAGACAATTATGGAAAGCAAGCTGAGAACCTAAAACATTGAGTATGACCCCATTTTTATTTCCATTTGAATACAAAACTCATTTTCTTAAGTGATGAGAGTCCCTGGTCTGAGCTACATATGTCTGCACAATTTCCTGTTATTTTGACATAACTTGGGCCAATTTTATTTTCGCAGATAAGAATGACAAGGGAATTTTCATCTTTCAAACTAGATTCTGTGTCTTCATTGCTAGTTATGCATAACCATGATGTCTAGGAATCACATAAGCGAATGATGTGGGAAGATTGGAACTTAATATTGACAACTTATAACTTTTCTTGCAGTTATGTAAGGCCTGAAAGAAAGCTCACATCATTAATCCAAGTTTTGTGACACAGGCTCTGTCCTATGTGTGTCGAGCACTCTATGAAATTTCTGATGTGCCAAAAGGAAGTCATTTGAACACCTAGAAGATTACATAAGTAAAATTCTTTCCTAAGGTGATGATATCATCTCAGAAACTTTTCTGTAAAAATTAATTATGGAAGCCAATTTATTTTCTAAATATAACTATTTACAATCTCTACAACCCACTTAGGCTTTTTATTTTGTTAAAAGGACCCCCCAAGCTGATTCATAAAGCACCACAAAGTCTATGACAGAATTATTGTTCCCCAAATTGAAATTCTCATAACTCAACCTTAATGGATTTTACCATGAGAGGTTATTTGAGAATTTTGGAATGAAAAACACTATTTTTTTCTACATAAATGTTTTGTTCTTCAGGAACAAATGCAAACAGGAACATCTGTAAGAGTATGTACTAAATTAGTCTTTGAGAATGTACACGAAACAGACATCTTATATCTCTGGCAGCAATTAAGATAGTTGAGCACGTTTCTCGTCTGATGCTCTTTGAAATCTGTCCTTGCTCTGAGACTTAAAATCAGGGTTTTTTGGGCAGCTTTTCATCAGTGATTCCTTTTCAGGTCATTATTTTCATTCCTATCAGACTATATAAAAGGGCATTGAGGACCACAGTGCCTCAATGTGACAATGAAAATCATTGATTCTCTTATTGAAAAATACATCTATGCATATATATATGTATACATATATATGTATGTATATGTGTGTGTATATATATATATATACATATATATATATATATATATATATATATATATATATATGCCAAATGTATCTCTATCACACTTTCTGTGTATTTTCTTTCTTATTATAGTACATGGGTTGGTACTGTATAATAATACCTAGGCTCTCTGCGTTTTACATTAGTATCCATGAAAATTAATGATACATACCTTATAAAAACAGTCTAAATAGAGGATGTTCACATAATTTATAGCTGTTTTATGTATATCTCAACAACAATAAAATAGTTATCTAAATTACTTTATATGTTTATAAAATGTTATCTGTTTTCATTGTAACAAACATTTGAAATCATAAAATTTTAAAAATACTGATAGCAATCTTTGCAATCTACAATGTGCATTTAGTTTCTGTATAGAACTTATGCCTATACACAAAGTTATTTTGTGAAAAGGATGGTGAAAGAAAACTTTTGCAGTTTCACACCAAAAACATAGGAAATTAAGTAGCACCCTCCTTGGCAACCAGTGGATTACAGATGAAATTAAACAAAATATTAAACAATATCTGAAATTCAATGAAAATTCAAACACAAATTAGCAGAAATTGTGGGACACAAGGAAAGCAGTTCTCAAAGGACATTATGAAGCGGTGAATTTTCACATTAGGTAAACAGAACCAAAACATATTGCTATGGTTTGTGTCTAGTTGTTCTCCCAAAGCCTCATGCAGTCGTGGGACGGGGCCTTCTAGAGTTTCAGAGTAAATCATGACCAACCGGAATGTAACCTTAGTACTGCTGAGATTATAAGTGTGGTCTGAGGCAGATATCCTGAGGCAGAGAGCCTGAAGTAACATAAAGGGATATAGAGAGACAGACTCTCTCTGTTGCTTTCTGTTGCCCTCGTTGGTCTATTGTTTCTGTTGCAATTTGTTACTGTGCTGCCACCATGAACTGAATGTTGTCTGCCCTGTTCCACTCAGCCTTGGAGCCAGCCAAATATGGACCTCCACTAACCATGAGATACATAAACCTTTCCTTCCTTCATTTTGGGTGGTGGGTATTTGTCCCAGTAATGAGAGAAGAGTAAAGAAGACACGTGTAAATACCTTAATGCTCCTCTCAGATTTTTAGAAAAAGAAGAGCAAAAACAGCCACAAAACCCAAAGATTGGAAGAAACATTAGAACAGAAAGTAATGCAACCAAGATGAAGAAAACAACATAAAAATCAATAAATCAAAAAGCAGGTTGTTTGAAAAACTAAATAAAACTGGTAAGTCCCTCACCAACCTTATCGATAAGGGGAAAGAAAAAAATCAAAATCAGTCAATAAGAAAATGAAAAGAATAAAACTACTACAGATCTTGTGGAAATTCAGAAGATCATTAATACTGAAAATCTCTTTCACAGAATTGTAAACACAAACGAAATGGAAAGATTCCTAGATAGGTACAAATTACCAAAACTGAATCCAGAAGATATGAAGATTCTGTATAACCCAAAATCAACCAATAAAATTGGAGACGCAGTAAAAAATTTACTAACAAAGGAAAGCACAGGTCCTGTTGGATTCACAACTGAATTCTACAAGAAAATCAGAGAAATTTAATTTCAGTACTTATGGAACACTTCATTGAAATATAAATAAAGAAATACTCCCCAAATCATTCCTGGAGGCAAGTGTTATAGTGATACCACATTAGAGAAAAACAAGAAACACTAAAAATGGAAAGGTATAATATAGACAAATTGAAAGCAAGAATTTAAGGATTAAACTATGAAGAGAAAGGTAGAAGAAAATTTAGGAAACACTGTAGGGGCAACACCATGCATTTGTATACAAAAAGATTGTTAAGACAGTGGCTCTAAAAATCTCCAGTAAGCTTTTCAAAGTTGCAGGTAACTGGTAGAATATGCATATTGACTAATGATGTACACTAATATTTGTGAACTAAGCAAATAAATGGAGGATAGCAATGTATAATACTAAAAACATACTTGGAATGTCTATCATACTGGTCTTCTAATTAAGCAATGCTTCTAATGTCATATTAACTATTGCTATACTTGCTTTCAAGTAAATATTTGTTTAAAAAAGAAAGAAAGAAAGAAAGAAAGAAAGAAAGAAAGAAAGAAAGAAAGAAAGGAGCAAAGAAAAAGTTAATAAAAAAGAATATGAGATGAGGAAAAAGGTGTACGCTTTCATGGAAAATGTGTAGCATCTTAATTCTGTAAGTGGTTAAACTCCTAAATTGTTATGATTCAATGTATAATCTTTTTTTTCACATTCTGTGGGGATTTGAAGTTTAGAATATCAAAAATTGATGGAAAATACTTGTTTCATGTTTTTACTAAGGCATTTGATACTCAGAAAGAAAGTGATGTTAAGCTCAAGTGGCTATATTATAGAGAATAATATCATTAAGCTTCTTTTCTGGAGGGTTAACAACTTAAGTTGGCAGACCAAATAATTAGAAAAAATAAAGAGATACAAGAGTGGCAAATATTTTGTCTCTAGCCTTTCAACGTTAGTGAAGATGCAGAACATAAAAGAACCTGTACTGTAACAGCCTATAACTCAGTGGAGTCCCAAATTTCCTGCTCAAGGCGACTATGGGATCAGAGGAAAGTGACTGACGATGTAGAGTGTACTTAACACGAATCACCTATAGGCTTTCACAGAGAGCAAATTGGTCAAGCAATGGTCATGATTCATGTGGATGCCTGAAAATGACAAAAGTTCTGCAAACCACAATACATGACTTCAGACTAAATCCTGAGGTGGCCTGACTGATTTTGTCAAATACAAAAGTTACATGATAAATATCAATGATAAAAATATATAAAAATATATGTATTAAAAAATAATAGAATTGCAGCCCAAACTCCCTCATGAACACAGATGCAAAAACTGTCAATAAAATATTATCAAGCAGAACATAGCAAATCATCAGAAAGATTTTGAACTACAAGCAGTTAAGATTCATCCCATGGATGCAAGGATAGTTCAACATACACAAATGTATGCATGTAATATATTATATCCCTAGATCCAAAACTAAAACTGTGTGGTCATCTCAGTAGATATATAAAAAAAAAAAACTTTTGACAAAATTCAGCATTTACTGAAGATCAAACACCTACAAAAATTAGAACATATGATCAGCACCTCAAAATGATAAAAAGCCATCTCAAACAAATCAACAGCCAAGATCATTTTTAATGGAGAAAAAGTAAAAATTCTTTGTTTCTAGTATTAGGTACAAGACATGATGTCAACTATCATCACTCCTGTTCAATATAGTTCTGAAATCACTAGCTAGAGCCAATGGATATAAGAGAGAAATAAGAGGAGTAACAGGTGAGCAAGAAATAAAAGTATAATTATTCACAGATGACATGATATTTTATTTCAAAGATCTAAAAACCTGCACCAAGGAACTCCTATGATTAATAAGCAAACTCAGTAGCATAATAGGATATAAACTCAACACTCTCAAAATCGTTAGCATTCTGCTACACAGATGATAAACGCAGTGAGAGAAAATTAGTAAGTCAATGTTTGTTTGATCAATCTTATATACCTATATATATTAATCTAAACTTATCTGATGATGAAAATATGTAATATAACCATTGTTAAATTTAAAAAATAAAAATATTAAGTTAAAAAAAATAAAAAAAATTAGTGAGTCGATACCCTTCATAATAGCATCCAAAAATGAAACACTTAGAAATTATTCTAATAAGAGAAATAAAAGATGTATACAATTCAAGTTACAATACACTGAAAGAAAAGAGATGAAACAAGATTTCTGAAAATGCTTTGCTCCTAGATAGGAAGAACACACATTTTAAAATTAAGCATGTACCAAAATCGTTAGACAGATTTAATGCAATTTCTATGAAAAGTCATCAACATATCTAACACATACAGGTAACATGCTCCTAAAATTTATTTGTAATAGCAAAGATAATCCTAGACAACAAAGGTAGGGAAGAAGGTATTAAAATTTCTGACTTGAAATTATACTACAAAGCTACTGTGATAAAATTAGCATGGTACTAGCAACAAAAAATTGATCCAAAGATTAAAGGAACTGTTTAGAAGATGAGATACAACTAAAAAAATTGCTCAGCCATCTTAACTTTGAGTAAGGGGCCAAACATGCCCACTGGAACAAATGTAGCATTTTTGACAATCTAAAACTAGATTCAACTCTATCACAATGCACTAAGATAAAGTCAAAATGGGTTAAAGATCTAAATATTAAAACAGAAACATTAAATCTACTAGAAGAGAAAATAGGTGTAATTTATGAAGATATGTTGTAGATATATATTTAATGAAGAAAAGTCAAACTTCAAGGAAAATATTTCTTAGAATCAACAACTGAGATCTCATTCATGAAAAAGAACCTGCATGTCAAAAGAAATCCCCAACAAAGTGAAAAGAGAACCCACAAATTGGGAAAACGTCTTTACCAACAGTCACTCACACAAAATATCTAGGGTATATAAAGAGGTGAAAAAGATCAGGTCCCCAAAATGTAAAGACCCAATCCAAAAATGGACATCTGAGATGAAAACACACTTCTCAGAGGAAAAAATACAAGTGACAAATAAATACATGAAAAACAGTTTCACAGCATGGATTGTTCAAGAAATGCAAATTAAAACAACATTGAGCCTGCTGTGCTCGCCCTGCTCTCCAGTGTGCTCAGCCAGTGATGGAGTCTGGGCATGGTGGCGCGTGCCTGTAATCCCAGTATTGGGAGGTACAAGCAGGAGCATCACTACGAGTCAGTAGTGAGACCTTGTACAAAAAAAAAAAAAAAGAGATACTATCTCAGCCCAGAAAAAGTGGCTGTCATGAAGAAATCAACTAATCGGGGCCTGGGAGATAGCTCCATAGTACAACCTCTGTGGGGCAAGTGCGTGCAATGTCATGAGTTTGAAACCCAGTCTAGCCAAAAAAAGAAGAAGGAAGGAAGGAAGGAAGGAAAGAAAGAAAGAAAGAAAGAAAGAAAGAAAGAAAGAAAGAAAGAAAGAAGTCAGCTAATGATAACAAATGCTGTAGAGGCTGTTGTGGGGAAAAAGAAACCATTCTCTTTTGTTGTTGGGAATACTGACTGGTACAACCAATGTGGAAATCAGTATGTAGTTTCCTCAATAAAGTAGGTGTGGAACTCCTTTATAGTCCAGCTATTTACCTATGGTGTCCTTTTCCATAAGAACCAAAAACATCATACCATAGCAATACACAATTTGCTATAACCTAATCTTGGGGGCAACCAAAGTGCCCATTACCTGAGGAATGGATGAAAACTATGTAGTATTTTTATACAGTGGGGTATTACTTAGCTATAGAGAAAGATAAACTTGAGGCCTGTATATATAATTGGATGAAACTATAGTTTATACTCCTAAGTGAAGTAAATCAGACCCATATGTGCAAATATAATATTGTCTCCCTAGTGTAAGAACCTTAAAAAATAAATGAGACCTGAAAAGTTTAACCAATGAGGATGGAGGAAAGGAGAAACAACAGGGAAAATGGAAGGGAGAAAGTCTTGCGAGTATATATACAGGAGGGCTGAGATGATTGTGCTAATAATTTCCACAAGTTTTTCAAAAATTCCAGTTAATGTTTAGAATCTCCACTTTTAATAACACTGTGTGCTGATATTTGTGGTGTAATCAAGTACATCAAGGACAGCAATGTGTAATACAAAACCCATGGTTGAATTCTTCTCATCTTGGTCTTATAATGTTTATCATTTTGTAATGTCTTATCAATTATTATCATATTCTTTAAAATAAATTTTTAAAAAGTACATAAGATAATAAATATAAGGTTTATTGAAAGCTAGAGTTACTATTTGTCCAGTCTCACATAACCATGTCTATTAATTTGAGCAACTTATTTGATTGTAGAAATAGTTAATATAACAACCATTGTTAACTTGCTTTCTTGATTTGCAAATCTGAAAATTATGTATTGTTGTATGTTACCATGTTTCGGTCTTTGTAACTGTTATTTGTTTTGCTTTTGTTTTTACTCTTCAAAATAAAATAAAAAAATTTAATAAATCAATTTTACTGAGGGGAAAAAAAGCATAAATTAGATCCAGAAATTGAAATGCTGGAAATAATTTTAATATAATGAGAAACCACAGAAGTTTAATTTTGCAATAATAGAACATTGAGAGCCAAACAATTTTCGAATCCATTCTAAGCATTGAAGACAATCTCTTAGTTCCATTTCTCATTGCTAAGACAAAATACAGTGAACGCTAGAATACTTTTATGCAGCTCACAGTTTTCAGCAGTTTCGTTCTATAATCAGCTGGCTGCAAGGCACAGAGGCACATGGTAGGGGCAACAGTTCTGTGCAGCTGAAGACAGCAAAGTCAAAAAAATTAAAAAAGAAAGGAGATAGTCTCTTCCTGTCCTTCAGGCTACTGGCCCAAGAGCACATGTAACACTCTGTTCATTTCAGCATTGGGCCATGAATCAATCGCAAAGGCTAGATTCATCTATCTCCAAAGCTTCCCTGCCTGCATGGCTTTGGGTGTACATCTAGACAAAATGATAACGAAAATTCACGGACTGATGGAAATAACTAAAAGAAGTAATAACGGTAAGCATTGAATTTTTCAAAAGATTTTGTGTTGGTGAGGAACAACATATTACAGAAGTATGCATGATGTAAGAAAGTTATGAATTTTGGAAGGGTCTGGGTACCGGGTACATGAAAAGAGGACTCAGCGAAGATCAAGACATAGAAGCGTCAACGTCTACTGTGCATAATCTCCTGGGAATGATGTGAAGATTGCACTCACTTAATCTCACCAGGGCTGCCCTGTCCGACAAACATTTACTTTTCTGTGGACACACTTGCCTCAATACAACATATTTCCACTTTTCATCGCTATAGAATTTTCTTCCTTTTGTTAAGACAGGTGATAAGTTTTCTAATTCTTATCACTGTAAGATACTTACTTTGCAATCAAAATGGTGATTTATGTAAGCACCTGTAAGGGAACAATGATAAGAGTGTGTAACATATTTGAAAATTTTTGTTTCATTCTTGGGAAGAAGACACCTGTATTTGGTTATATGTAACGTGTTAGCTGTGGATAAAAATATTCACCATGTCCTAAAAGACCAATTTCAGTCAGATACCATCATATTCACTCACCTAGGACACACAAGTAGGTGTAAGAATATGTGCTCAGCTTGGTCTTTAAGTCATAGTCATGAAGCACAGCCATAAAAAGAATGTAATTGTGCCTCCTTCCCAAGTCCAAAGTGTGGGATAGAGGCTTCAACTCTTCAGACATCTGAAATTAAAACAAACAAAACAAAACTTTGGTACTGATTACTTTTAATACATTTAGGAGCAAGTCTGAGGGACTTTGCAGTGTCTAAAGTAAAATTATTTGGACCAGTTTTGATTTTTCCTTTTTGATGTGCATATCTCTCAAGTTTTATGTAACATCAAATTAGTTAACTCCGACTTTCCAAATGGGAGAAGTGCTAAGTTTGGTGCTTTAATAGTTTTAAAACTTATGTCTGATATATGACAAAAGTACATTGAAAGAATTTTATTCTACTCAAAGTAAGCTGATTACATAATTTTTCAACTAATTCTTAGAAAACTCTTCTTGTAATATCTTGTAATTTTTTTCTTGCTGCCTTTAATTTAGAGAATATAAAAATTTATGAATTTCTTTAGGTTATTTATCATATTTTAATACTCTCTAGAGTTGTTTTTATGAATATTTATATTCTGGCCAGTTATCTGTGCATCTGTAACTGTTGTTGTGGATTTACAAAATGCCTGGCATCACTGGGCTTCACAAGTGCTGCAAGCACACTGATATATGCTGGATAAAGAGTTAAATAATCTTTGCTTTTATTATGTTCATGTATACATTCTATATAAAACAGTAAATATTTTCTGTCACAAACTGCTATATTTATGTTGAATTAGTCTTTAGTAATTGGTTGAAAATTTACTATAAGTGGGGTGATACAATACATTTTAAAACAAATTTATTTTCTTCTGGCTCAAGTGGCTTAAAGTTTCAAACTCAAGTTATCAGCAGGTTTATTACACTTGGTGTTTCTGAAAGAAAAACAAGCCAAACAAAACAAAATCCCACAAGCTTTCCCATAGTTCAAGGCAATCTCTACCTCCATCTTCATACAACCATTTTTTTCTTGGGATTACTGTTTACTTTCTTACTCTTATACAAATATAAATCATAGGGTTCGAGTTGGGGTTAGGGTTAGGGTTAGGGTTAGGAGTTATGGTTAGGGTTAGGGTTCGGGTTTAGACTGGGTTAGGGTTAGGGTTAGCGTTAGGCTTAGATAGTTTTAGGGTTAGGGTTTAGGAGTTAGGGATAGGGTTAGGGTTAGAAATGGTTAGGCTTAGACAGGATTAGTGTTAGGGTTAGGGTTACAGTTAAAGTTAGAAAGTGTTAGGGCTAGGGTTAGGGCTGGAGTTAGGTTTAGGGTTGGGTTCAGGTTAGGGTAAGTTTTAGTGTTGGGCTTAGGGTTTAGGTTTATGGTTAGGGTAGGGTAAGAGTTAGTGTCATGGTTTCATGGTTCCACTTAGGCTTAGCATTGGGGTTAAGTTTAGGCTTAAGAGTTAGAGTGAGGGTTGTGTTTAGGTTTAGGTGTTCATGTTGGCGTTAGTGTGAGGGTTAGTGTTGGGTTATGGTTAGAGTTAAGAGTTAGGGTTAGGGTTAGGATAAGGGTTTGGGTCAGTGTTTAGGGGTAGGGTTATGCTTGGGTTAGGGTTAGGTTAGGGTTAGGGCTACTGTTAAGAGTTAATGTCAGGGTTAGGTTTACGGTTAGGGTTAGGGTTCAGGTTAGGGTAAGTGTTAAGGTTAGAAAGTGTGAGGGCTTGGGTTAATGTTAGGGTTAGACAGTGTTAGGGTTAGGGTTCAGGTTAGGTTTTGGGGTTTGGTTTAAGTGTTATGGTTACAGTTAGGATTAGTTAAGATTCAAGCTCAGGCTTAGGTTTAGGTTTAGGGTTAAGCGTTAGGTTTAGGGTTAGGTTTAGGGTGAGGGTTAGAGATGGGTTAGGTTTGGGTTAAGGTTAGACTTAGGGCTAGGTTTCGTTGAAGTTTGGGTTAGGGTTAATTTTAGGGTTAGGGTTATGTTGGGTTAAGTTTAGTGTTAAGAGATAGTGTCTTCGCTAGGTTCAGGGTTAAGGTTCGGGTTTTGGGTTAGGGTTAGGGTGCGTATTAGTGTTTAAGGTTAGTGTTCATCGTTAAGGGTTAGTGTTAGGTTTAGCATGAGGTTTAGTTTTGGGTTAGATTTGGCTTTGGGTCAGGGTTAGTGTTAGGTTCAGGTTTAGGTTTAGGGTTAGCTTTAGGGTTAGGAGTTCTGCTTTAGAGTTAGTGTTAGTTTTAGTGTTTAGTGCTTAGGATTATGGTTAGTGTCAAGGTTAGACAGGGTTAGTCCTTAGGGTTATGATTATTGTTCTGGTGAGAGTTAGGTTTGAGTTATGTTTGGGTTAGTGTTAGGTTTAGGGTTAGCGTTAGTGTTGGGTTCCGTTTGGTTTAGGGTTAAAGTTAGTAGTTAGTCTTTAGGTTTAGGGTTGGGGTTTAGGGTTAGCGTTATGTTTTGTGTTAAGGTTAGACAGGGTTAGGGTTAGACAGAGTTAGGGTTAGGGTTAGGTTTAGGGTTAGACTTGGTTAGGGTTGGGGTTAGGGTTATGTTTAGGGTCAGGGTCAGGGTTAGGTTTAGGGTGAGGCTTCAGGGTTAGAGGTTATGGGTTAAAGGTTAGATTTATGGGTTAGTGCTACAATTAGGGTTAGTGTTCAGCGTTAGTGTCAGTATTTTGTTTAGGGTTAAGATTAGATGTTAGGGTTAGGGTTAGGGTTAGGCTGACGGTTATGGTTGGTTTTGGTTTGGGTTAGGGATAGGGTTAGGGTTAGGGTTAGGCTTTAGAGCTTAGGATTCAGGTTAGTGTTAAGGTTAGAGATGGTTACGTGTTAGGTTTAGTGTTAGACACGGTTAGTGTTAGTGTTAATTTTAGGGTTACACAGGGTTAGGGTTTAGGTTAGGGTTTAGTGTTATGGTTAGGATTAGGGTTAAGATTCAAAGTCAGTCTTAGGTTTAGGGTTAGGGTTAAGCATTAGTTTTAGGGTTAGGTTTAGGGTGTGGGTTAGAGTTGGGTTAGGTTTGGGTTAATGTTAGTTTTAGGAGTTTGGTTTTATGATTAGGGTTAGGGTTAGGGTTTAGGGCTTAGGATTAGGGTTAGTGTTAAGGTTAGACATGGTTACACGTTAGAACTATGGTTAGACAGGTTTAAAGTTAGGGTTAGGCTTAGGGTTAGACAGGGTTAGGGTTAGAGTTGGGGCTAAGGTTATGGTTTGCTTTTGGGGTTAGCATTGCACTTAGCATTATCGTTAAGATTCAAGGTCCATGGGGGCTGGGGTGATAGCTCTGTGGCACAAGTGCCTGCCTGGCAAGTGCAAGGTTATGAGTTTGAACCGTGGTCCCACAAAAAAAAAAAAAAAAAAAAAAAAAAAAAAAAAAAAAAAAAAAAAAAAAAAAAAAAGATTCAAGGTTCAGCTTACATTTAATGTTAGGGTTAAGCATTTGATTTAGGATTATTTTTTTGCGTGAGCATTCGAATTGGGTTAGGTTTGGGTTAGATTTGCTCTAGGTCTAGGTTTGGGCTTGGGTTAGGGTTAAGTATGGGGTTAGGGTTAGGTTAGGATTAGGTTTATTGTTAAGATGTAATATTTGGGTTAGGTTTAGGGTTAGGGTTAGTATTAGTGTTTAAGTTTAGTGTTCATGGTTAACTCTTAGTGTTAGGGTTAGGGTGAGGTTTAGTTTTGGGTTAGTTTTTACTTCAGATTAGAGTTAGTGTTAGTTTTAGGGATAGCGTTATGTTTATGTTAGGGTTAGCATTACAGTTAGGGTGAGGGTGAGGATTTAAGTTTATGGTTTAGGGTTAGGGTTAGGAGTTAGGGTTACGATTAGGGTTAGTGTTCAGAGTTATGGTCAGTGTCAGCTCTAGGGTTAAGGTTAGGCGGTAGTGTTACGTTTAGGTTTAGTGTGAATGTTAGTGTGGGGTTAGGGTTAGGGTTAATATTAGGGTTAGGATTTAGGCTTTAGTGTTAGGGTTAGTGTTAGGGTTTCTGGCTTAGAATTAGGGTTAGTGTTAAGGTTAGACAGGGTTAGGCATTAAGGTTTGGATTAGCGCTAGGGTGAGGTTTACAGTTGGGTTAGGTTTGGGTAAGGGTTAGGAGTTAGGCTTTAGGGCTATGGTTAGGGTTAGGGTTTAGAGCTTATGAGACAGGGTTAGGTTTAGGGTTGGGGTTAGGATTTAGGGCTTGGTTTAGGCGTTAGGTTTATGGTTTAGATTAGGATTAAGATTTAAGGTCAGGTTTATGTTTAGGGTTAGTGTTGAGCGTTATGTTTAGGGTTCGATTTAGGGTGAGGGTAGAGTTGCATTAGGTTTGGGTTAGGATTTGAGTTACGGTTAGGGTTAGGGTTTGGTTTGGTTTGAGTTTGGGTTAAGTTTAGGGTTAGGGTTAGGTTAAGGTTAGGTTTAGTGTTAAGAGTTGGTGTCAGGGTTAGATTTATGGTTAGGGTTAGCGTTAGTGTGAGGGTTAGGGTTTTGGATTAGGGTTAGGATGAGGGGTAGCATTTAAATTTAGTGTTCATGGTTAAGGGTTAATGTTAGAGTTACGGTGAGGTTTAGTTTATGGCTGTTCTTTTGGTTTGGTTAGGGTTAGTGTTAGGTTTAGCGTTAGTATTTTGGTTAGGGTTAGGAATTAGGCTGTACAGTAAGGTTTGGGGTTTAGGGCTTAAGATTAAGGTTCGTGTTAAGGTTAGACAGTGTTAGGCATTAGGGTCCTGGTTAGTATTTGGGTGAGGATTATGTCTGAGTTATGTTTGGTTTAGAGTTAGGTGTAGGTTTAGGATTATTGTTCGGTTAGGTTTGGGTCAACGTTAGGGTTAGGGTTAGAGTTAGGAGTTAGTCTTTAGGGTTACGGTTAGGGTTAGTGGTAAGGTTAGATAATGTTTGAGTTAGGGTTAGCGTTAGGGTTAAGCGTAGGGTTAAGTTTAGGGTTAGACAGGGTTGGGCTTAGGGTTGGTATTAGGGTTTAGGATTTGGTTTATGGGTTAAGATTATGAATTAGATGAGGGTTAAGAATCAATTTCAGGCTTAGGTTTAAGGTTATGGTTAAGTGTTAGGCTTAGGTTTAGGGTGAGGGTTAGAGTTGGGTTAGGTTTGGGTTAGGATTAGAGTTAGGGTTATGGTTAGGGTTGCGTTAGGTTTCGGTTCGGGTTAACTTTAGGGTATTAGGTTAGCTTTAGGGTTAGTGTTAAGAGTTAGTGTCAGGGTTAGATTTAGGCTTAGTATTAGGGTTTTGGGATAGGGTTAAGTTGAGGATTAGGGTTAGGGCTAGGCTTAGGTTGAGGGTTGTCTTTGAATTAGGTATGGGTTAGGGTTAGGGTTAGGGTTATTGTTAGGGTTAGTGTTCAAGGTTAGTGTTCATGGTTAAGGGTTTGTGTTAGGGTTAGGGTGAGGTTTACTTTTGGGTTAGTTTCCGTTTCGAGTTAGGGTTAGTGTTAGGCTTAGGGTAGGTGTTAGATTTAGGTTAGGTTAGGGTTAAGTTGAGGGTTTAGTGTTAGCCATTAGGGTTAGGGGTTAGGGTTACAGTTAGAGTTAGTGTTCAGAGTTAGTGTCAGTGTTAGCTTTAGGGTTAAGGTTTGGCTTTAGGGTTAGGTTTAGGTTTAATGTGAGGGTTATGGTTGTGTTATGTTTGTATTAGGGTTAAGATTAGTGTTAGGGTCAGGGTTAGGAGTTAGGCTTTAGCGTTAGAGTTAGTGTTAGGGTTTAGGGTTTAGGATTAGGTTTAGTCTTAAGGTTAGACAGGATTAGGTGTTAGAGTTGGGGTTAAGGTTATGGTGATTGTTAGGATTGGGTTAGGTTTGGGTTAGGGTTAGGGTTGGGTTACATTAGGATTAGGGTTAGTGTTAAGAGATATTGTCAGGGTTAGTTTTTGAGTTAGGGTTAGGTTGAGGGTTAGGGTTAGGGTGAGGGTTAGGGTTTGGTGAGGGTTATCATTTGGTTACATTTGGGTTAGGATTAGCTTCAGGTTTAGGGTTAGGGTTGGGTTACGTTTTGGTTAGGGTTAGGTTAGTGTGAAGTGTAGGAGTTGGGCTTTAGTGTTAGGGTATGTGATACGGTTTACGGTTGGAGTTAGGGTTAATGTTAAGTTTAGACAGGGTTAGGGTTTAAAGCTAGGTTTGGGTGCTAAGTTAGGGTTAGATTTAGGGTGAGGGTTAGGGTTGTTTTGGGTTTCTGTTCAGATTAGGGTAGTGTTAGTGTTAGGAGTTAGGCTTTAGGGTTAGGGTTAGGGTTAGGTTTAGAGTTTGACAGGGTTAGTGTTATCTTTGGGTTTAGGGTTTAGGGTTTCTTTAGGGTTATGTTTAGGATTAAGGTTAAGATTCAAGGTCAGGCTTAGGTTTAGCGTTAAGTTTAGGGTTAGGTTTACATTTAGGATTAGTGTTGGGTTATATTTGGGTTAGGGTTAGAGTTGCGATATAGTTAGGTTTGGATTAGGTTTGGGTAAGGGTTAAGTTTAGGGTTAGGGTTACGCTAGGGTTAAGATTAGTGTTAAGAGTTAGTGCCAGTGTTAGATTCAAGGTTAGGCCTAGGGTTTTGTGTTAGGGTTAGGGTAAGTTTTAGGATTTTGGGTTAGGTTTAGTGTGAGGGTTAGGGATTTTTGTTAGGTCTAGGGTGAGGGTTAGTGTTTAAGATTAGTGTTCATGATTAAGGGTTAGTGTTAGGGTTAAGGTGATGTTTAGTTTTTGGTTAGTTTTCAGCTCGGGTTAGGCTTAGTGTTAGGTTTAGGGTTAGCATTATCTTTAGGTTAGTGTTACTTTTAGGTTAGGGTGAGGATTTAGGTTTAGGAGTTAGAGGTTAGCGTTAGGGTTTAGGGTTAGTGTTTTGAGTTAGGGTTAGTGTTAGGTTTAGGCTTAAGGTTATGGTTAGGGTTAGGGATAGTTTTAGGTTGAGTGTTAGGGTTTGGGGTTAGGGTTAGGGTGAGGGTTAGAGTTTTGGGTTAGGTTTAGGGTGAGGGTTAGTTTTTAATGTTAGTGTTCATGGTTAAGGGTTAGTGTTAGGGTTAGGCTGATTTTTAGTTTTGCGTTTGCATTAGTATTAGTGTTATGTTTAGGGGTAGCATTAGGTTTAGGTTAGTGGTGGGGTTAAGTTAGGGTGAGGGTTTAGGGTTAGGGGTTAGGGTTAGTGGTTAGGGTTTCGTTAGGGTTAGTCTTCAGAGTTAGGGTCAGTGTTAGGTTTAGAGTTAAGGTCAGGCATTAATTTTAGGGTGAGTTTAGAGTTGGGTTTGGTTTGGGTGAGCGTTAGGTTTAGGGTTAGGGTTAGCGTTGGGTTAGAGTTAGTGTTAAGAGTAGTGTCTGGGTTAGGCTTAGGGTTAGGGTTAGGGTTAGGGTTTTCAGTTAGTGTTAGTGTTAGGGTGAGTTTTAGGGTTTTGGGTCAAGGTTAGGGTGGGGTTCCTGTTCAAGGTTACTGTTCATGATTAAGGGTTAGTGTTTGGATTAGGATGAGATTTAGTTTTAGGTTAGTTTTGGGTTTGGGTTAGGGTTAGTGTTAGGTTTAGGTTTAGGTTTAGGGTTATGTTTAGGGTGATGGTTAGGAGTTAGGCTTTAGTGTTAGGTTTAGGGTTAGGTTTTAGGGCTTAGGATTAGGGTTAGTGTTATGGTTAGACAGTGTTAGGTGTTAGGGTTAGGGTTAGTGTGAGGGTTACTGTTTAAGGTTATTGTTCATGAGTAAGGGTTAGTTTTAGGGTTAGGCTGAGGTTTAGCTTTGGGTTAGTTTTGGGTTTGGGTTAGGGTTAGTGTTAGCTTTAGTGTTAGATTTAATATTAGGTTTAGGAGTTAGGCTTTAGGGTTAGGGTTAGTGTGAGGGTTAGGGTTGAGTTCAGTTTGATTTAGGGTTACGTTTTCAGTTAGGGTTAGTGTTTGGTAAGGTTTGCCTTAGAGTTGCGGTTACTGTTAGAGATAGGAGTTGGTCTTTAGGGTTAGGGTATGGGTTAGGGTTTAGGCTTAGCGTTAGGGTTAGTGTTAAGATTAGATAGGTTTAGGGTTAGGTTTAGGGTTAGACAGGGTTAGGGTTAGGTTTGGTGTTGGGGTTTAAGGTTTGGTTTAGGGTTAGGTTTCAGTGTTTGGTTTAGGGATTAGGGATACCATTATGATTGGGATTAGGATTAGGGTTAGGTTTAGGGTTGGGTTAGGGTTAGGATTAGGTTTAGGGTTATGGTTAGGGTTGTTTTGAGGACTTAGGGTTAGCGTTAGGTTTATGGTTTAGCACTTAGGATTAGAGTTAGTGTTAAGGTTAGACATGGTTAGCTGTTAGGGTTAAGATTAGTGTAACAGTTAGGGTTGGGAATGAGGACTTAAGTTTAGGGTTAGGGATAGAATTACTTTTATGGTGTAGGAATTAGGATTAGGGTTAGTGTTAAGATTAGACATGGTTAGATGTTAGGGCTAGGCCTAGACAGGTTTAGGGTTAGGATTAATTTTAGGGCTAAGTTTAGGTTTAGTGTTAGGGTTAGGTTTAGTGTTACACACTGTTACGGTTGGGTTTCAGTGTTTGGTTTAGGGATTAGGGCCACCGTTAGTATTAGGATTAGGATTAGGATTAGGGTTATGGTTAGGTTTGGGTTAGGGTTAGGGTTAGGGTTTAGAATTTAGGATTAAGGTTAGTTTTAAGGTTAGACATGGTTAGGTGTTAGGGTTAGGGCTAAACAGGATTAGGGTTCATGCTAGGTTTAGAGTTAGACAGGGTTAGGTTTAGGGTTAGGGTTAGCGTTACACAGGGTTAGGGTTTGGTTTCAGTGTTTGATTTAGGGATTAGAGCCATCGTTAGGATTAGGATTAAGTTTAGGTTTAGGGTTAGGTTAATGTTTGGCTTAGGGTTAGGGTTGGGATTTAGGGTTAGGGTTAGGGTTAGGGTTAGGTTTAGGGTTAAGGTTGCACAGTATTAGGGTTAGGTTTCAGTGTTCGGTTTAGTGATTAGCGATACCCTTATGATTAGGATTAGGATTAGGGTTAAGGTTAGGGTTGGGCTAGGGTTATGGTTAGGGTTGTTTTGAGGACTTAGGTTTAGGGTTAGGGTTAGGTTTAAGGTTTAGGACATAGGATTAGGGTTAGTATTAAGGTTAGATATGTTTAGCTGTTAGGGTTAGGGCTAGACAGATTTACAGTTAGGGTTAGGTTTAGAGTTATACAGGGTTCGGGTTAGGGTTATTGTTAGGGTTAGTGTTACACAGAGTTCGTGTTAGGTTTCAGTGTTTGGTTTAGGGATTAGGGTTAGGGTTAGGGTTAGGGTAAGGGTTAGGTTTGGGTTAGGGTTAGGATTAAGGTTAGGGTTGGAATTGAGGATTTAGGATTAGGTTTAGTGTTAAGTTTAGACATGTTTAGTTGTTAGGATTAGGTTTGGACAGGGTTAGGGTTAGGTTTAGAGTTACACAGCGGCCGGTTTATGGTTAGTCTTAGGGTTAAGTTCAGTGTTTTGGTTAAGGTCAGATCAGTTTTTGTTTAGGGTTAGGGTTAATATTAGGTTTGGGGTTGGGGTTAGCATTTATGGCTTAAAACGAGGGTTAGTGTTAATGCTCAACATGGTTAGGTGTTAGTTTTAGGGTTAGACAGCATTAGGGTTAGGGTTCAGTTTAGGGTTTGAAAAGTTAGGGTTAGCGTTGTGGTTAGGGTTTACAGCTTGATTTTGGGGTTAGTTTGAGACTTAGGGTTAACGTTAGACACGGTTTTGGTTCAGTTTAGGGTTATGTTTCAGGGTTTGGATTCGGGTTCAGGGCCATCTTCTGATTAGGATGAGGGTTAGGGTTAGGGTTGACGTTAAGGTTACAGTTAGGGTTAGGGTTAGGGTTAGGGTTAGGTTCAGGGTTTGGATTTAGGATTAGGATTAGTGTTAAGGCAAGACATGGTTAGGTGTTAGGGTTAGCACTAGGGTTAGCGTTAGTGTTAGATTTAGAGTTAGACAGAGTTAGGTTTAGGGTTAGTGTTAGCACTACACAGGGTTAGATTTAGATCTTAGTATTTGGTTTAGGGAGTAGGGCCACTGTTTGGACTAGGATTAGTATTAGGTTTAGGGTTAGGGTTGGGTTATGGTTAGGGTTCGGGTTGCAGTTATGGTTAGGGTAAGAGTTGGGGTTGAGGACTTAAGCATAGGGTTATTGTTAAGTTTAGAAATGGTTAGGTGTTAGGGTTAGTTTTAGAGTTGGCATTAGGGTTAGTTTTAGAGTTACACAGTATAAGGGTTAGGGTTAGGGTTAGGGTTAGTGTTAGGGATAGGGATAGCGTTACACACGGTTCGGGTTAGGTTTCAGTGTTTGGTTTAGGAATTAGAGCCATCGTTAGAATTAGGATTAGGATTATGGTTTAGCGTTAGCCTTGGGTTAGGGTTACGGTTAGGGTTGGGATTGAGGGTTCGTCTTAGGTTTATGGTTAGGGTTAGGTTTAGGGTTTAGGATTTTGGAATAGGGTTAGTTTTAAGGTTAGACATGGTTAGGTGTTAGGGTGAGGGTTAGACAGGATTAGCGTTAGTGTAAGGTTTAGAGTTAGAAAGGGTTAGGGTTTGGGTTAGGGTAAGGGCTAGCGTTACCCAAGGTTAGAGTTAGATTTCAGTATGTGGTTTAGGGCTTAGGGCCACAATTAGCATGTGGATTAGAATTAGGATTACAGTAATGGTTAGGGTTGGGCTTGGGTTTAGGTTAGGTTTAGGGTTTAGGATTTAGGATTATGGTTACTGTTAAGGTTAGTCATGGTTAGGTGTTAGGGTTACGTTTGGACAGGTTTAGCGTTAGGAATAATTTTAGAGTTACACAGGGTTAGGGTTAGGGTTACGTTTAGGGATAGGGTTAACGTTACACATGGTTAGTGTTAGGTTTCAGTATTTCTTTAAGGGATTAGGGCCACCGTTAGGAATAGAATTAGAATTGGGATTAGAGTTATGGTTAGGGTTGGGTTAGGGTTAGGTTTAGAGTTTAGGACTTATGATTATGGTTAGTGTTAAGGTTAGACATGGTTAGGTGTAAAGTTTAGGGCCAGACAAGGTTACTGTTAGGGTTAGGGATAGAGTTAGACTGGTTTACAGTTAGGGTTAGGGTTAGTATTAGGGTTAGGGTTAGAGTTACATAGGGTTAAGTTTAGGTTTCAGTGTTTGGTTTAGGGTTTAGGGACATCGTTAGGATTACGATTACGATTAGAATTAGGGATAGGATTAGCTTTCGGTTTGGGTTCGAGTTTGAATTAAGATTAGATTTTGGATTGAGGGTTCTGGTTCAGGTTATGATTAGGGTTATATTTGCGGTTAGGTTTAGGGTTTAGGACATAGAATTAGGGGTAGTGTTAAGGTTTGACAGGGTTAGGTGTTACGGTTAGGGCTAGGTATGATTAGGGTTAGGGTTAGGTTTAGAGTTAGACGGGTTTAGGATTTGGGTTAGGGTTAGGGTTACTGTTACAGAGGGTTTGAGTTAGGTTTCAGTGTTTGATTTAGGAATTAGAGCCATTGCTAGCATGAGGATTAGCTAGGATTAGGTAAGGGTTAGTGTTAGGGTAAGGGTTGTGTTAGGGTTCGGGTTTGATTTAGGGTTGTCATAGAGGGTTCTGGTTAGGGATAGTATTAGCGTTATGGTTAGGTTTAGGGTTTAGGACTTAGGATTTGGGTTTGTGTTAAGATGAGAAATGGTTAGTTGTTATGGTTACGGTTAGACAGGATTAGTGTTAGGGTTACGTTTACAGTTAGACAGGGTTAGGGTTAGGGTTAGGGTTAGGGTTAGGGTGAGTGTTACACAAGGTTAGGGTTAGGTTTCATCATTTGCTTTAGTTGTTAGAGCCATGGTTAGGATTAAGATTAGGATTAGTGTTAGGTTTAGCGTTGGGTTATGGTTACGGTTAAAGTTCGGGTTGGGATTGAGAGTTCTGGTTAGGGTTAGGGTTATGGTTAGGGTTAGGTTTAGAGTTTAGGACTTATGATTAGGGTGATTGTTAAGGTTTGACATGGTTAGGTGTTAGGGTTAGTGCTAGAGAGGATTAGTGTTAGGGTTAGGTATAGAGTTAGACTGGGTTAGGGTTAGGTTTAGGGTTAGTGTTACACAGAGTTTGGGTTAGGATTCAGTGTTTGCTTTAGGGGTAAAGCCAACATTAGAATTATGATTAGGATTAGGATTAGGATTAGGATAAGGGTTAGGCTCAGTTTTGGGTCAGGGTTACGGTTCGGGTTAGAGTTGGGATTGAGGGTTCGGGTTAGGCTTAGAGTTAGGGTTAGGGTTAGGGTAAGGGTTAGGGTTAGGTTTACAGTTTAGGACTTATGATTAGGGTGATTGTTAAGGTTAGGCATGTTTAGATGTTAGGGTTAGGTCTAGACAGGAATAGTGTTAGGGTTACATATAGAGTAATACTGGGTTAAGGTTAGGAATCAGTGTTTGCTTTAGGGGTTAAAGCCATCGTTAGGAGTAGGATTAGGATTAGGATAAGGGTTAGACTTAGTTTTGGGTCAAGGTTATGGTTAGGGTTAGGGTTGAGACTGAGGGTTCGGGTTAGGCTTAGGGTTAGGTTAGGTTTAGGGTTAGGTTAGGTTTAGAGTTTAGGACTTATGATTATAATTAGTGTTAAAGTCAGACATGGTTAGATGTTAAGATTAGGGCCAGAGAGGATTACTGTTAGGGCTATGTATAGAGTTAGACTGGGATACAGTTAGGGCTAAGGTTAGTATTAGGGTTAGGGTTAGAGTTACACAGGGTTGAGGTTAGGTTTCAGTGTTTGGTTTAGGGATTAAAGCCATCGTTAGTATTAGGATTAAGATTAGAATTAGGGATAGTGTCTTAGTTACTTTTTGCTCGTTGCTGAGACAAATACCCGACACTCAAGATGAAGGAAGGAAAGGTTTATTTAGCTCACAGTTTGTGGAGGTTTCAGTCCATATTCGGCTGGCCCAAGGCTGAGTGGAACAGAGCAGAGAGCATCCAGTTCATGGCGGCAGAACAGCAACAAAATGGTGGCAGAGGTAGCCAACCAACACGGGAGGAGAGCAGAGCAACAGCAACAGCTAGAGCTCCAGTCTGTCTGTCTGTCTCTCTTTATATTACATTCAGGCTCTCCTCCTTAGCTCCCACCCTAGACTACACCCATAATCCCGGAAGTACTTCCACCCATAATCCCATCAGTACTAAATCCTATAATCCCAGGGATCATGGATCAAGTCTCAAACTCTAGCAGTCCCCGCCCAATGATTCCATGAGGCTTTGGGGGGACAACTAGACATAAACCATAACATTCCGCCCCTGGACCCCCAAAGTCTCATACATATCCCTTTTTACAAAAGACATTTTAGTCCATCTGGAAGAGTTGCCAAAGTCCCAATAGTCTCAGCATTGCTGAAAAGTCCAAATCCCAAGTTTCCTCGAAGATCCAAGGCAAATTTTCATCTGTG
>PVJA010026669.1:0-19254 GCA_004027025.1 Myocastor coypus
GGGATCGAACTGTGGTCCCTGCAGCCGCCTAAGCTTTCCTATGTAGGCGCTTTAGACCCCTGAGCTATCCTGCCGGGCCCAGCTATATCCTTCTTGAAGTTGTTTGAATGGGTACCTGGAACTGAACCCCCTTTCTTTCAAGAGTAGCAGCCCCAGCTTCAGAAATAGTGCTTCCCTGGTGCTGGTCACCTTTCACTACTCTCAGTGGTAGCTGGCACTTCCAGCAGTGAGGGAAGCAGAGATGGGCTTAGTGCTCGCCATGGTACTGACCTGCTGGAGAGGGGCCGTTGTGTCGGCCACTAGTCAGTCTCAGGGTGCTGACTTATCTGACAAATGTGGTTAACATTTGACAGTCACCCTCATGGGCTTTTGCTGTTCTCATTAGGCAAGTCATCCAGCTAGCAGTCTGGGTGGATTTGTTCTTGTGGTCAGTCATCTGGAAAGCCCTCTAGAATATTGAATTAAACAGACATTCTGTCCCTGTGCAACTAAATACAAAGAACTTGGGACAATGTGACATTAGCTTATGGAAAAGCACAAAGACCTTGACAGTCGTCAATACATTCCCAGAAGCAGAAAAGAAGCTATTGAATTCTGAAACTATTACATGGAAAATTTTAGCTTAGAGAGAAGAAGAAACCAGAAGTTTTGAAGTGTGTGAGAGCCAGATGAGAGAGCAGCAGGGTGAGAACTCCCCGTAGGGTTGGTGATTCTCCTTCCAAAGAGAGAGCAGGTTGGTTGTGCTCACCTACGTGGAGGAGACCCACCTTAGGGATGGCCCTCACTTTTGTTGGTCACTGGCTCAGGCTGCTTGGGTAGAGTGGCCTGGGGAGGAAAGTACAGGCTCATTCAGGTCCTTGTTAGGACAGCAAATGGATCTCAAAGCAAAGGAATTAAAGATAATTCTCCAAGGAGATTCGAAGGGACAGGGCACTAGCAGACAGCATGCAAATGCCTGTGTGGGTCTTGAAGGCATCTAAGGGAACCCAAGCAGGTGGCAGTCAACAAATACATGCCATGGTCTGTTTTCTACTTTGCCATTGACTACCCCAGGGCACCTGTGCTATGTCTTTGGAGCATCTGTTCCTATGTTAAATGCTCAGATTTGAAGACAAGTGGGTTTTCCTCTCGGATATTGTTAGCTATTGTTGGC
The DNA here is from genome assembly GCA_004027025.1 of Myocastor coypus. Taxonomy (NCBI): domain Eukaryota; kingdom Metazoa; phylum Chordata; class Mammalia; order Rodentia; family Myocastoridae; genus Myocastor; species Myocastor coypus. The sequence continues at coordinate 1,154 of PVJA010026669.1, forward strand.
ATATGTATGAAAAGCCATGAGAGTCATTTCTAAAGCCAACTGGGTGGACGTGAGGACAGTGAATGCTGCTATGCTTGGAATAAAGATCTAGAAAAATACAACTGATATTTTAAAATTACATCCATCAGTACTTATTTGTTGATTGAAGAGGCAGTGTTTTAAAATTTCAAAACAGAAGCAATTAAATAAAAGGAGTACTTGCCACCATGGTCCATAACACATTAACAGTATCTACGATGCACAAGGACTGCTTGTAACAAAGGTCAAGTAGAGCCCAGGCTTCAGCTCAAGTTCTGGTGCTTGACTCCCACATGGGGCACGGAAGAGTGAGCTCAGCTACCTGAAAGTGTGTCGCTTCTCCTAGGGAAGGAACCGGGCGGCAGCCATGCCCAGGATAGGAACACCCCGAGAGCCCCAGAGAACATGCCTAGCAAGGAGGGCAAGCTTTTATCTCACTGCAGTTAGACAGGAGCATGATCACTGTCATAGATACTTTAATGCCCAGTCACTTGCAATTATCACAAGTTTTGCTAGCAAATTCTGGACCACATAACTTCTACAGGAGTAGGATACCTCAAGAAGACTCACATAAGCCGGGTGTGGTGGTACACGCCTGTAATCCCAGCACTTGGGAGGCTGAGGCAGGAGGATTGGTGTGAGTTCAAGACCAGCCTGGGCTACAAAAGTGAGCTCAAGGCCAGCCTGAACTGCACAGTGAGACCCGCTCTCAAAAAGACCAAAAAAAAAGAAGACTCATAAAGCAGTGAATGATATCTCTATCAATCAATCAATCATCTATCGATTGAGATATATCAGTATATATATATATATATATATATATATATATATATATATGCAGCTTTACTGATATCTATCTGCATATGTTAGAGGTTAGAGTTAAGACTTAGGGCCAGGGATCTATCATCTATCTATCTATCTATCATCTATCTATCTATCTATCTATATCTATCTATGTATCTATATATCTATGTATGTATGTATCTATCCATATGTCTATCATCTATCTATGTATTTATCTATCATCCATCTGTCTATCTATCATTTATCTATGTATTTATTTATTATCTATCCATATGTCTATCAATATATTTATCTATTATCTATCTATCTATCTATCTATCTATCTATCTATCTATCTATCAATATCAGTCATACATACATATATCAGTGACAAGCCAAACCTGGGCCTGGTGAGCTTGTCAATACCATATTTTACAAAATTGGTCACAAGTTGGAGAAAAAGTGGAGAATGCATGAAACTTGGACTCAGATGTGATCCAGCAATTTCACTACTGGGCATAGGTTGAAAGGAATTGAAATAAAAATATTGCATAGACCTCTGCATTCTCGTGCTTGTTTAAGCCTAATTCATGATAGCCAAGAAGTGGAATCCAACCAAATATATGTCAATAACTGAACGCATAAAGACGAAAGACGTGTCCCACCAACACTTGCATTCTGCATGCTCATAGCATCAATAACGCGGGGGCTGTGCCAAGATCTGGTGCCAGTCCAGGGCAGGGTGGGTAGGAAGCGGCAGCAGCAGCGGCAGCGGCAGCGCCAAGTCTCCATTTTTCTTTCATCTCCTCCAGGCTGAAGGCATTTGGGTGGGCCATCCGCACTTAGGGCAGGGCTTCCCATTCTCTACGCCTGGAACTGATAAATCAATCAATAAATTCATTCAGAACCACACACTCTAAATCCTCGTTTCCTAGCTAGATCCAGTCATCTCTAAAACCCCATCTCTGAGAGGTAAAGTTTTGGGGGTGCACCTAGATATAAGGTATAGCAGAAGTAGAGAATAGAATTGCGCCCCCTAGCACCTGAGAAAGCTGTAGGAGAGGGGAGAGTGTAGAAAGGACTTTAGGCTTACACCTGAGTAGGAGGAGGAGCTTCCCGCATTACATAGCCCGCGAGGATTGCCTCTGCTGGCCCCAAATGACGCTTGCAAACACCTAGTAGACAGGATTTTCAGTGATCCCAGAGCAAAAGCAGCAGAAATGTTTAAGGTGTTAAATATTCCAGTTAATATTACCACTTTACACACGCATCAAGATGTCAGTCTGTATCTACAAATATTTGCAATCACTGTATGTCAATTAAAAATAAAAAGGAAGTAAAGGAGCCTGTCTCCAACAGAGTAGGCTGCTTCATCTCTGGGTTGAACTGAATGGCACAGAGCTGAAGAGCTCGGGGAAGCACTACCATGCTCCAGAGGGCTCCTAGCCATGTGCAATCTAACTGCTTCTCTAGACAGCTCAGGCTTCTGCGCTTTGCCTCCAATTTCATCGTCTAACTTTTTCTTCCAAACTTCATTCTCCATAGAATAGTTCTATGGTTAAGTGTCCTCTTTGGATTATACCGTAAGTATGCATCTAAATTGGAGTACTACTTTTAAAACTGGAAAAATTTCCCCAAAGGTTTTTTTATTTTTTTTATTTTTTATGTATTTTGTTGCTACAGGGTCTCACTAAGCAGCTCAGACTCACAGTGATCCTCCTGTTTTCAGCCACTCCAGCGCTGGAATTATAGGCACACGCCACTATGCCTGGACTCTGTGACGGGATCAGCCCACCCTGGGGGTGGGGCTGATGCAACATGTGCCAGGGATCGAACCACAGTCCCTGCACTCCCCTAAGCAGGCGCTTTAGTCCACTGAAGTATCCTACTGGCCTCATTTTGCTGCTTTTAAGACCAAAAAGTGAATCAAGAAATGTTACATCAGTGGAAAAGTTTAATGATTGAATAATTTTATCTTTTGTAGGTGTTTTGACTTTCTTAAAATTCATTCATCACTTATTGCGATGTCATTATTACAATGCATATATTTTTCTTTTTTTTTTTAAATAGTACAATTATGAAGTGATTGCTTCCTTATGTATAGTGATGGTTTATTTTTTATGTTTAAATTTTTTTTTGAAAGAATAGAATATTTATTGAGAAAGAAAGTTTCTGTCCAAGAGGGGGAGAGAAGGGGGGGCCCTAGTGGGTTACCCTTAAAACTTCTTTTGACTGGTATAATTATATAAAATCTAATAGAAAGTTTCCTGTCTATTTTCTGGCTATTGCTACTCATTTCAAAGTCTGTGCATATTAACCCTCTTTTCTGTTCATGAACAAAAGACTCAATTTGGCTCATCGGATTTTTGTTACAGAGCTTTAAGTTCATGGTAAGCAGCTGCAAGTTAGAAATCACACAGCGTGCAGGCACCGGATGCGGGGTGGGGGGAACCTGCTGCATCCGTGGTGGCTGGGAGCAGAGCAGGGGTGCAGCACAGGGAGGGTGGGGCCAGGAAGCAAGCGCAGTACCCAGTGTTGTGCCCTGTGGGCTCCCAGTTCCCCGAGCTCCTAAGTGCTGAGGACAGTCATGGGCTGTCCCTCTATCCTGTAGCCCTGCCTGTGCTCCTAGCCACTGCGGTGAGAGCCACTGGCCGCTGCCACTCCCCAGTCTTACCCCACTGACTTCTCTTAGCTGGTCCATAAAAAGGACACTCAAATCAATTTACTTCCTGTTTTTCCTCTGAAAGCCATTCGGGAGGTCTCACGTGGAATTCCCCATGTGGACTGGCACTATGCTCTTTTTCAAGGTCATCACCATTTACCTAACAGCCATGACCCACCCACACACAGCAGAAGTGCGCTTTCCTAAGTCCCCTGGCTGCTTCCCAGTGTGCCCAACTGGAACATGAAGCTTGCCCGTCACTGTATTTGCTTTTTAAAAAATTGCTTTTAACAAGAAATAACAATGTGACAGTTTCAAAACACATTAGTTATACATTCCCAATAACACCTTTTACGATAGCACGGAAGAAAATGCAATACTTAGGAATCAACCTAACTAAAGAAGTAAAAGAGCTTTTCAGTGAAAACTACAGTACTCTGAAAAAGGAGATCCTAGAGGATTTCAGAAAATGGATAGTCCCTGCTCCTGGATAGGAAGAACCAACATTGCATTTGCTTTTTAATGTTTTCCCAGTTGATGAGGAATTTGTAATGCCCGGATGTGTAGCTGAATGAGAGAGAGAGAGAGAGACAGAGAGACAGAGAGACAGAGACAGAGACAGACAGATAGACAGAGACAGACAGAGACAGAGAGAGATAGACAGACAGAGACAGAGAGAGACAGACAGACAGAGACAGAGAGAGATAGACAGAGACAGAGACAGAGACTGACAGACAGCCGAGAGGAGAGGAGAGGAGAGGGAGAAGGAGAGGGGGAGGTGGAGGGGGAGGGGGAGGGAAAGGGAGAGGGGGAGAGGGAGGGGGGAGAGAGAGAGAGAGAGAGAGAGAGGAGAAATTTCTTTGAGCGCCAAATTCACCAGGTCACAGTTCCCTCACTGCTTCAAGTCCTGGCCTTGTCTCCCGCACACGCACTCCTAGGCACCCTGGTTTCTGTCCCACTCCTCCACTTCAAGGCTCTGACACTTGGTATTCCTCTTAGCTGGGACCCTGTTTTCCCAGGCAGCAAACCGGGCAAAGCTTTTTAAGTGTGCCACTGGTTCTTCAGGCCTTTGCAGGTCCTTCCCTGAGGACCTTACTTCAAGCGCGACTCCACTAGCCCCTCTCCCCATGCCTCCCTCACTTTCCACCCCACCAGCACTGCCTGCTTACGTTCCTGGCCTTGTTCCCTCTCCAGCAACATCGCTGCTGCACTGTCTTTCCGTTTGCTGTGTGCATTAGCCTTGCCCGCTGCACTTGCAGCCTCTAGCGGGCGGTGGCTTTTGACGGTAGTGCTCGCTGCTACCCTCCCTACAGCGGAGCAGTGCCTGAGGACAAATGCACACGTGCAGCAAGCTGAGGGACTATGACTGCAAGGACTGGGCCAGAGACAGGCTCAGCACAATTCGATGTACGGGAACATTTAGGCGTGTGCGTATTATTTTTGGTAAAGAAGAATATCTATGTACTTTATCGGATTCTCAAAGTCCTCTGTGACCATAACCAAACGGCCCGCTAGACTCCCTCATCCTGAGTCTGGGCTGCAGAGTTCCTTGTCTTTTCCAGCAGTCTCTCTGCTCCAGCCCCTTCCCCTCTGGTGCAGGCCATCATTCTTTCTGTAGCACAGTGGTGTTCCCTCTTGCTTTCTTTCGAGGACCTGAACTCACAAGGCTGCGATCACTGTCTACTTCATCTTGGTCTCCTCTGTAGTTCTAGTACTGCTCATTAAATTCATACACAGGGAAGAAGTCGGGAGATAATATGGAAAGTGGAAGAATCCATTGGTTTTACCATAAATAGTTCAACCCTGGGGAGACACGGCGGTAGGAACGAGAAAGATAGGGAAGAAAATGAAAACCTGGGCTAGGCGGTTGCTAGTCTGCCTGACCGGCAAGATTAACTCAACACACATACACACAAATGATCCTTTATTTATGTTTTTGTAAAGTTTGTATCACATGACACAGGTTGCTTAGCGACTAGTAGCTGGCCTGAACCAGACAGGATGCTTTTCTCAGGACTCAGGGAGCTCGTTTGCTTTAGGCACAGAGGCCTAATCCCACCTACACACACTAGATCAATTTCCTGGCTTCCTGTGGCTAGCAACAGAAAGACCTCTTTTTTATAGTTCGGATGTTTTATCTTTTTTTGGTGCCCAGATGCACTTACTTCTATATATGCTCAACTTGATACATCTCACCAAATTCTTGTTTTACTGATCCCCCAAATTGAAATGTAAAGCAAAAAAATGTGAAAGGCCACACTCGCCCTTTCACCTTGAGCTGGTGAAAGAGTGTCTTAACTTGATTCAAGGGAGTCCGTTCTGCTTTGTTCAAGTTGTAGGGTCGTTTTGGTCCAGTGGTTCTTAGGGGTGGAACGCCAGGTTTTGATCGCTTCTATCTCCGTGATCATTTGCTTAATAGGGCTTTGACTCTGTGTTTCAGATGGAGGGCTGGTCATGTGGCAACATCCAGGGGTCTTTTTCACCTCTGTGGCTATTGCAAAGGGCTAACAAGACCCATGTAATTCATAAGATGTTGTGGTTTACTCCACGCACTATCACCCACTGTGGAGCTTCCCAGAGCACAAGGGCAGCCTCTCTCACTTCCGTTTTGCATGCACAGTAACTCCTTCATGATTTTGCTCCTCCACCAGCCTGTCATTCCTTTGAGATCTTGGATGATCTGTTACTTTACTGCTTGCTGAGGTTATCCCTGGGCCTAGGTGGCAAAGACTGCTAGGTGACCACAAGGCCAACTTTCTGTCCTCCCTAGCATGGTGGGGATCACAGGCCAAGCCACATTTGCATCTGGCTGAGATCTAGCCAGTCTTTATCAAAGTACAAAGTCCTTCCAGGATGAAGTCCGAGAAATTTTCAGTGACTAACTTTGTCGCATGTTCAAACACTTGTAATATCTTGGGAGCTTGGAAACCGCATGTTGAGGCACACATGGAGAGGACTAGGTCCCTAAAGCACTGCGAAATGGGCACAGAACTTTCATTGCTCCACTGAAACCATGTCGACCACCACAAACTTAGACTGCATTTCTACTAAGCTCCACCACTGAAAACTGTTGTAGCACAACCATCTTGCCAGTGCAGGTGCTCAGTGTTTTTCATGAAGCCCGATGCTCTAGCTACCCTCCGGTGTGGTCAGCTGAGCAAATGGCAAGAGTTTGACGTCCATTGAAGACAACCACATCTGGTTTGAAAGCCTATTTGATTCCTTTTAGGCCATGGAAAGTAGAGATTAAGAAACCTGTCTTTGTCAGGTCGGAAGGTGAGGCATGGTTCTAACCTGCTCCACTGCGCACACTGGATCTTCCTTTAATAAGCATCACGAACGGGAGGTGGAGGCACTCTTTCCGCTCCTAATCTGTATAATCCCCAGTGTATCCACACATGGATTTTTCAAAGAAGGAAGAGAAGAAACAACAGAAAACAAATGCATAAACAAAAAATGTCCTTCCTCTTTTGGAGGTGAGACAATCTTTTCCACAAAATCCTTGCTACAAGCTGTCTTTAACTCATCTTTTACTGTTTAAGTCAAGGTCTTGTGCTTACTTTTATACAAATCACGAGTCTTCCTTAGTACTTTTGCTTAAGATCATGTTGTCCAGACAAAACTGATGATGTTTTTAAGCAACAGGTATGAGTCAATCGTTGGTGGCTAAAATAGTGAATGACAACTGTCACTCAGGTCTTTAATTAAATTTTTCCTGAAGCCAGGACTCTTTTCTCTAAACCTAAGCTTTTCGTTCGATTCGATGGCAACATTTGGGGTAGCATAACTTTCTTCAGTGTGGGCACCTCCAGAGCCCCACTGGCGTGGAAAGCTGAGAGCTGTAGATGGTTCTGGGTTCTCATCAGCCTCGTGGTTTTGCCCCAGCCTCGCTTTCGTCTCTTTCAAGTGTCTCCCACGATACACACTTGCGCCCCCTGGAGGCAACCAACAGCAATGTCAATCAATAGAAATAGATACCCTCTATAATAGTTCTCAATCTGAGTACATTTTCTATCACAAAGTAGCAAATATTTCATTGACTTCTGTGGCACAAATAGAGGCTATAAAATGACAGTTGTTTTTAATATGTAACACTAGAATGGCCAAGCTTTTAAAAAAAACCCAAAAACATCCAATCCAAAGATGATTACATACACGTGGACATTTGGTTTATATAGTACTACTCGGGCTTTCTAGATCCTCCTTCCTCCATCTATTTCACTCACATGAAAACTTTTTTCGAGCTGTAAAAGGAAACTGGAAGGGAATGAGAGAAATGAATTTATTATGATAGTTTACTCTCACAAGTATCTTTTCTTGATTAGTGTTAATTATGATGATGATTGGTTATCTCTTATTGAGTGCCCTAGGGGTACAGTTGGCCTTTTATAAATATCACCTTATATCCTGCTATTAACCTTATAATTAGTATTGAGGCTTCACACAACAGAATCCTAAAATTTAGATTTTAAGTGATTTTTTTCTTTTGGCAATTGTCAGTCACGCAAAGATTAGAAATCTGGCTTTTCTGATTCCATAAAGATTCCTGATTCCTGTCATGGACCAACCTCCCTCCCATCCATTCTCTCTGCTAATCCTGTTACAGAGCTCATTTTTGTTTTTAATTCTACAGAGGCTTTTTGTGTCATTCACTAGTTAATTTTTTTCCTCTAAGGTATTTAGCAGAGTAGCCATTCCCATTCATTGGCTGAGACATTTATGGGCAGCATGTGAAATTATTTATCTTTCTAGCTCCATAACTTTCCCTCATCATTCCTTAAATCTGGAGGCTCTCACATCTAGCTTGGTAAATAAACACAAGGAAGAAAAACACACATCCAGTGGATAGATGAACAGACCAATCCCGGGGCTGAGGAGAGGATTTCCTCTCTCTCTATTGTTGATCTAATAAGCAAGGTGCTTGCCAACAGATTTCATAAGCACCTGAGAACGGCAGTGAGAAGGAACCACCGGGTCCACAGGCACACAGGTGGCTTGGGCTCCCCAAGGAGCTGGCCTGGAGGGACCCTAACCAGACTGTTCTAGATGGAGGGGAGCAGTCAGAAGGAGCATCGGGCTTTGCTCAACCAAGGAGAAGAGAATGAGCTGGTGAGTGTCCTCCGCTTTTCTTTGGTTTCCCCAAGTCTGTGAGCTGTGCTACACACCAGGTAAATGAGGGGACAGACCACCTGGGCTGTGAGAAAGCAAAGGCTGGTTGGGTTTTGTGAGAACTCTGAGACATAATCATACAGAGGGGGATTCTGCGGGTGCTGAGGACACTGTGTCCTCTGAGAGGTAGCACGTTGACACCCTCATAGGTGGTGGCCCAGAGGGTACTGCCTAGACCTGTGTGGAGTCTGGCAGAGCGCACTCTCACATGGCACCTGTCTAGGTGTCTCCCTATTATCTAGATCACGCTGGATATGTAATTCCACCGTGGAACTGGTGTGAGCGGAAGTGATGTCTTGCCTGACTCTCCTTGTGCGGTGCCTGCATAACTTCACTCACTTGGGGTCAGGCTTTTCTCTAAGACCAAGAGAAGCGGTGAATATCAAGGGCTGAAGAAATAACGCACAGCGTGGGAGGTTAGCGCATACTGAAAAGAAACTGTCACATCTGATTATTTTTGTTGTCACTTCTTCCAAATATACGTAAGTCTTCAAAAACATGCATTTAAAATTGAAAACTCTTACAGTGTCTATTTGGTGCTGAGGAGTTTTCGTTTACGACTTAATCCTCAACACTCAGTCATGAAGGAGCTAATTGTGTTTTACAGAAAAGAAATCTGAGACCAGGGAGATTAAGTGACCGCCGAAAGTCATTAGCCTGCAGAGGGCAGGCTGGGAATCCAGCCACTCCTTGCCCCTTTATGGGCCAGGCTGCCGGCACTCCTGCAGGGTTCCCAATTAGGTGGTGGAATTGAGGAGTCAAGGAGGGACAGAGAGGGAGGGCACAGGGGCCTGAAGCTAGCCCCGAGGACCTGGTTCTTATATCAGAAGGGCCTGGGTTCCCACTTCCTGTCTGCTCTCCCAGCTTACCTATGAGCGCTGTGGGAAATCCACACCTGCTCTAACCCGAAGAAGTGATGTGAGGTAGATTACATCTCTAGCTGTGCGGATCGGCAAAACAACCCCTGATGTCCTATAGTTTTGAGCCCTGGAAAAGTAACAGGTCCACAATGAAATATACTGTCCTCATAGAATACTCATCAGACTTCGGAGAACTTTGTAAAAAATGGAAACTACCTTAGGAATGATTTTCATATTGGTGACGTAATGAAATGCCATTATTTTACACAGTGTTGAATAGAAGCAACTGGGAAAATTAATTCCATCCGCTCATTTTTACTTCTCTAATGTGGCTGCTAGATGTAACATTACAAATATTGGCCCACAGTTTTGCGTTCTTTGTGAGGATCTTTCCTCTTACCAACTAGATGTGGTATCATGAGGCTGACTGCTCTGTATTTGAACTCTCGTGGTCTCACGGTGTCCTACTTTTCTGTGAGCAATTAAACAGAGACAGCCACCAAAGCAAGACTCTCAGTTTGGGGATCTCAGTTATGCTGTGCTTCCCTCAGGAACTCCTGGGGTGGAGCTGGTTTCAGATTTCTCTTTCACAAACCTTTCTCTTGGGCCGAGAGAGCAGAGGCAGATCCTGTTTCAGCTGATTAAGTAATCTGAGGATCAGGTGGATCCTTGGGAACTAAGGTGACCTCAGTGCACAGGCTAAAGAGGAAGCTTTTGGGGGCTGGGGAGATAGCTCTGTGGCACAAGAGCCTGCCTGGTAAGCATAAGGTCGTGAGTTCGAACCCCAGTCCTGCAAAACAAAACAACAAACAAACAAAAGAAACAAACAAAAAAGACGAAGCTGTGATTCTGCTCTCCTGCAAGCCAGAGCTCAGGTGGTCAGATCGGCTGCATTGAGGGGAAGCCTGACGTTTGAGTTTTCCTGTGAAGTACTCTGCTTGTGGATTTAGAAATTAATTTTTAAAAAGATTCAGTGACTCAACGTAAACCTGGGCAAACTCTTCCTTCCCTGAAGGGGTTACCCTCCCCCCAGCCTGACTTCTATTTGCATGCATCGTTTTAAAGGAGCAGTCATTCTCGGTGGTGTGAGAGGATCTCAGGGGAGAAAGACTCTTTGGAATAGATAATAAATTCCTTCAGTCAAACACCCAGGAAGAAGCTGAGCTCACGGGAAGGCCTGTGAATTATTCAAGTGCAGTCTCGGGTTGTTTTGCTGAGCTCAGCACTGAAACAAAGCTTTGTATTCAGTTCTAGAGTGGAACTCCAGCCCCACTGCTTTGCCCTGTGTGCAGGCTCTGACTTCTGGAGTTGAGGAGTGGGCAGTTAGGGTTCCTGTCTTGGACACAGGTAGGGTGTGACCGGCAGTGTCTCATTCCATCTGCAGGGCAGCCTGGGCAATGGCCACCCCCACCTTACTGACTTCAATTTTCTTCCCAGCCTACTCCAGGCAAGCCCGTCTTCCCTCCTACTGGCTATCTCTGAAAGCCTCCTTTTCCTTTTGTTTTGGTTTTGGTTTGCTTTCCGTGCTAAAGGTTGAGCCTAGGGCTTTTGCACTGAGCTACATCTCTAGCCTACTTTTTTTTTTTAATTTTATGATAAGGTTTTGCTAGGTTGTGCACATGGAACTCGAAACTTGCAGTCCTCCTGCCTCAGCTTCCCGGAGTGAGGACAACCAGGTGCAGGTCACAGTACCTGGTTGGCTTCTTTTATTTCTCCTCTTTTTCCAAAAGCTCATTCCTCCTTTTGTAGACAGCTTTCTTCATCTTCTCTTAGGGTCCTTAGGAGATAGGTAACTCTGCAGCCTAGACGGGCATGCAATGCGGACCTGGGCTGGTGACCAGTGTAGTGGGGCCAGTCACACTGCCTGAGTTCCAGGGCAGGTGAGGGAGTGATGCCCAGTGCTGCTGAGTATTGTGGTAAGCGTCCAATAAACAGACATAGCTTTTCCACATATGACTTCTGTGAAATACAGTTGTCAAGAGGCTTTCCAGAAAAATCTCCTCTGGTTTTCTAGAAAGATCTTCTTCTTCTTCTTTTTTTTTTTTTTTTTTTTCTTTCTCCCTATCATTTAGGTTTGAGAAATTGAAGGGGAAAAAATATAGGCAGGAATAACAGGGCTGCTCAGGGTCTCAGATGTATCACAGTTCTTTGTATGGCTTGCATTTCCCGTGCTATGGGTCTATGGATTCCTTCATGTAAGCATGTATACATTTACATGTATAGGTGTATGTGTGTGTCTATGTGTGTGTGTGTGTCTATGTGGAGGCATGCACAAATTCTCTCCTGGCTGCTCCGTCAGACCTCACAGGGAAGGATGAAATGTTCCAGTGAACTCTGGTGCTATTTCATGCCATGGCCTTTCAGAAACACCATTCTCTCTCTTCACAGCAGTGCACACCTGGGCGTGCCAGGTTCCCTCATCGGCAACACACGCACGGCGTTGCTTTTCTGCAGAGGGTCTTTGCCCTGACCGCACGGCACCCCAAGGGCTCCCTCTTCCCTCATCGGTTGCAATGCCTGGCTGTTGTGTCCCAGTGCCTGATCCACACAGACCCCTCCTCCGGCGTGAGAAAACCCCAAGTGAGAGCAGCCCTGGGAGGACAAGGGACTCCCCTGTGTTGCTGACAGAGACGACAGAGGGCCTTTGGCCACGTGCTCATGCTTTTCTGCAAAACGGTGGCGGCAGATGTGGGGCTGCGCTGAGCTCTGCTGCCAGCCAGGCAGTGGTGGGAACCATTATGTCCCTTGTGGCATGCCTGAAAAGAACGCCTGTCACCCTCCTGACTTACACGTCTCGGGAGGGGCGTGCACAACGTGTAGAAAGTGCTATGCAAAGGGGCTCGTTTGCTCTGCACGTAAGAGGTGCAAATTGAACAATGCAAGCAGATGTACATTAGGTCACTGTGGTGTGGAGGGTGCGTCCCATCTCCGTGCTTAAAACCCAGAGAATGATCATTGCTAGGGTGCTGTCATTCCAAAGTGAAATAATTTGTGAAGTGCTGATTTGAAAAATTAGGAAACTTGAGCATTTCAATCAAATTGCATAATGTCATATACTTCGTACCTTTCCTTACAAGGCACTTCCCCTGCTCACCCCCTAAACACTCAGGGATTAACAGGAAAAGGAGAAAATTGAAAGTGAATAACCAGCCCTATTGATTCTCTCCTGTCAACATGTATCCTAACAATTTGCATGAAGCTGAGCTTATCAGTCTTCCCGGACACCTCTCTGTGAGAGGGAGATAGCAATAAGATGGACAGAATGAATATTTAAAGCCCCCCCCCCCCCCCCCCCGCCCCCGAGCTAGATTTTGGGAGAGAAACTGTCAGTAGGTGACACAACGAGCTCTCCCATTGGGCTGTTGTTTCCCATTGTTGTTAGGGTGCAGGGGGAGAGTAGGAGTGACTGAAGTGCTTGGCTTGGTCCTAACTACATTTTAGTCATCAGCCCGTTGTTGCTTGAAATACTTAGTCCTGCAATGTCTTGAAAGAAATAGATTTTAATAGCAGAAATAAGAACAGTCCTACCCTGCTTTGTGCTTTTTTGGGCAACCTCTAGGAAATTATATTTAGTGCTGGAATGGTTGTATGTGGAAGGGCACCGCTTTTGTCACAAACCAAAACTGCAGTATTTAGAAGAAGCTGGTAGCGTGTCCCCAAATAACGGTCACAGCAGCTGTCTTCTAGGAGTTCAGGGCATGAGGTGGACAACAGGCGTGATGTCGGCAGAGTCCATGCTGGCTTTGTTTCCTAACGTCCGCGGTGCTAGAACCTCAGGAGGACGCTCTCCCGATGGCCCTTGCCTCTGTGGGATCCCCTCTAGTTGTGTGTGGGAAATACTGCCATCGATGATAAGCTGTGACTCCTATGATGATGCTATGCTATAGAGTTGAAGGCATTTTACAGGCATTAGCAACACTGCACTCCACTGAGGTCCTGGAAGAGAGACTTCCTGGGTCTGACCTAATTTGCTGAGCACATTAGAAAGCTTGGTCCTTTTCCGGAGCCCAGAGAAATAGAAAGCAGGAGTAGGTTTGACGCAAGACAAGTTTGCCTTTGAAAGTGAAAGGCAGAGTGTGTAGAAGGACTCAAAATGTTCGTTAAACACAGGTAGTAGTCTCCAGCTGCCAGCCAGCCAGAGAACAGAGGCATGGTCTGCACACGCCAGGAACTGAAGCTTACCAGCCGCCCTGTGAACCTAAAGGTGATCAAGGAGCTACAAGAGGAACCTGGCCTAGGTGACGCCTTCATTTCAGTCTTGGGAAATGCTGAGTGGAGGACTCAACTAACTAGACCCAGCCCGTGGGAGCTAGGAGAGCACAAATGAACTTTGTTTTCAGCTGCTAAGCTTGCTCTGCAGGGACAGAAAACTCGGTGCACCATCACAGCTGACCAGCAAGAGCCTATATGTAACCTTGTGAAGTTTTGAAGAACTTGTTTCAACAGACAATGGAGGTGTGTGCGTGCCAACAACGGTGCACAGCTATTTATTCCTGGCAGGGAATCTGGACCACATATGCTGAGGTTCCTCTTGATCAGCGATCCCCTTACTCTACCATGTTCTCTCACAGTGTGTGCCTATTGTCCCATGCCCTTGGTAGGGGGCAAATTCTGGGTCCAGAAAATGGTCCTACTTCTCAGGTCAGGCAGCACACACTTTCTTCTCCATAGCTACTATTCTTTTGCTGTCAATCTTACCAAATGATCTTCCTCATTGTCCATGACCTTGAGAGAGAATATGTTCCCTTCTTCAGTACTGGGCTTTGATTCACTCTGGTAGTGATTGGAGGGGTCTTTCTATTCCAGAAAGAGCACAGGGGGAGTGTTATCAGTTCAATAAATATTTCAAATGTCTCCAAGATTCAATTTCTGGTGCTGAGGAGATAGTTTGGCAGTCTAAGCACCTGTCTGGCAAGTGCAAGGACCCAGGTTCAATCCCTGGTGCCACATGCCATACTTGCCCTGGAGCCCCGAGCACACCGTGCTGGTCACCACAACCAGGTATGGTGGTGCATGCCTGTAATCTCAGCACAGGGGAGCCAGGTACAGGAGGATCTCCATGAGTGCAATCTGCATAGCGATACCCTGTTCCAAATAAACAAGTAAAAGATTAAACATAGATTCAATTCTTTGAGCTACAAATGATAGCATTACTTATTTTAATAAATAGTAAATTTTAATTCAGAGTTACTGTGCAGATTCAGTGACATCTAAGTAAGTATTCAAGAAAGGCTTGCTATGGTCAAACATAAATATAAGTAAAGGTGATTGAAGAGGCCTTGACCCTGTACAGGGCATTCCGTGGCTTGAACTCAGGGCATATCATGTCGACACTTTATGTGAAACCATGACTAATAATGGTTGGCATTTACTGATAATTAATAGCTACAGTCAAACCGGTATAGGAAGTTAAACAACAATGACCAGGATATCATGATACATTGTCCAGGGACAATATTGTCCTAACATTAAAGAGAAAAACCTCAGTGCACTGGCAGAGGTGGAGAGAAGAGGGCAGAGTTGGAAGACAGTCCTCCACCTAACACATAAAGGAATGCCATTTGAGAGCCGGGCGTGGTGGCGCACGCCTGTAATCCCAGCACTTGGGAGGCTGAGGCAGGAGGATCAGTGAGAGTTTCAGACCAGCCTGGGCTACAAAAGTGAGCTCAAGGCCAGCCTCAGCTGCATAGAGAGACTCCATTTGTCCATAGAGAAGTTACAAAGGGCAAGTGGTTTATAATAAATAGAAACTTGGCACTGGGTTTGTTGCTTAACAGTGATAGAACCTAATGAATTCTAACTGCATAGAAGGACACAAAGATATGATTTCCTTGGCTATGATTCAAGCGACTAAAAGTCTGAACAGCCAGCCAGTTAGCAAATGCTTACTTGCTCTAAGGCTGTTGTTGAAACATTCTTGCCATGGAAGAACCTAACAAATCGTAGCCAAAAATAAAAATGAAAATCAAAACACAAACGGTAACACAAGCAACATTAGCATTTAGAGAAGGTAATTATTTGGGTACCTGGAGTTATTTTTTGTTATATCTTGGTTGGGCAAACGAACTTACATATTTATACCATAGATAACTTGGGTTGTATAACTGAAATACCCATTCTGAAGCACCTGAATCTTGTACTGTTCTACCTGTAGTGTTGGGTAAGCAGAAAACATTTCAGATGATTTGACTCAAAAATAGTGGATGTAAGCATATAAAGATTTTCAAAAAACTTTTTATAATCTCCACAAGGCCAGTCTTGAGAAAACGCTGAGAATTCAGCAACGGGAAAGGATACCAACGGGAGCCATTTCCACGAGACTAGGAGGGTCCACCAGAAAAGAGATTTGGGGGAAAATACTTAGATAAAGGTTCACCCTATATTTCTACTTTTCTGAAGGATGTAACCAAACTTAATTGCACACCTTCTGTCAAGGGTAACAGCTGCCAATAAGAAAATGGGGGTGAGTAACTGTAAAACATTATTTTCATAGGCTAATAATAGGTGATCACTGAAATATTCATTTTGTAATCAGGGAAACGGAGGCTCAGTTAAGTAACAAATGTGAGAACACATTACATAGGCATCCAAGGTGGATGCTCTATTTTACTGCTTTTTGCTGTATGAGGAAATAAAAATTATAGCATGTCTCTCTCTCTCTTTCTCTCTCTCTCTCTCTCTCTCTCTCTCTCTCTCTCTCTCTCTCTCTCTCTCTGCACTCATGTACACAGTTACTACATTTAGCTAACCTGTGGATTATTTCACATTTATCTTAAAGCCCTTCTCTCCCGCTCACACACTACAAAAGTGAGCAGGTTCCTTTTGGGTCTCTACTTGACTTCAATGTTGACAACTTGTGCTCTTGGGGGACAGCAAAGAACTCCATTTAAGCCATCAGATCAGTCACTTTTAGAAACAACATTTTGTGCTGCACACTGCCTGTGGCCAAATAATTTCACAGTGAACCCAATGGGATTATCGAATTTTGATGTACTGAATTTTTCCTGAGTTGTGTATTACTCAAGGCAATGCTAACTCTTAACACCTGCTGAATCGTCGAAATGTTTCAGAAACTGTGCTCAATGCTTCCTATCTTGCTAGCTTCTCACAAGGACCTTAAAAGACGGTGTTGTTATTTCCATCAGTGGAGAGGAGAATCAAAGCATCCAGAGAAATGAAGTGGGTCCCCTGAAGTCATATGTCTGGTTAAACTGGTGGAGGAAAGATTAGAGCTTTATTGTTCAGATTAAACGAAACATGGAATAGGACTTTGCAAAATAGTGTCCCAGCCCACAGGGCTGCCAGTGGCACTGCCACCAGCATGCCAAACAAGAATTGTCATAGCTTAGAACCTGATGGACTGCAAAGTGTAGATAACTGAAGCCACACAGGGTAGATTTGGCATACAAGGCTTCTTGCCTCTTTTGCCTTCCTCCACACAGAGGATACTCAGCCCAGAGGCAAACTTCACTGGCACACAGAGGGAGGAATGAACCTGGAAACTGCACCTTAGCGGCAGACAGAAGCCCTGGCAAGAGGCTTGGGTGTGTAGTGGATGTGGTGCATGGCACTTCCTGCTCTGGGGCCAGTGGCTTGTGAGAGGGCTGCAGATACGTGGGACCCGAATAGCCTTACCAGTTTAGCACTCGTGCTGCTGAGAAGAGATTTAAGGGACAGCAAGCAGCTGTCACTGCAGCAGTGATAGAACCCTTTGCTCCCATCCTGCTACAAGTGGCTGACAGAGTAGAGACTTGTCAGTGGGGGTGAAACAGAGTAGGCCAGGTGAGGAGTGGGAGGAGCCAGAAGTACAGGGCACTAGGAGCGGCCTCAGGCTGTCCCCACCTGTGTGCACCACAGCACCTGGGAGAGTGACCTGAAGCAAACAGGGTAAGAGGAGTCCACTGAAAGACATACGTAAAGTTTCTGTCTGCAGACTGTGGCCCCAGTGCCCACATCTGGAGGACAAAATCAGCCTTGTATCTAGCAGTAATCCTACTACAGACTTGGTGGGGTTACCCAGAAGGTTTGGGCTCTGACTTGGACACTAACATAGAACTGTGGAAACCAGAGGAATTTTACTATATTTTGTTCATTTTATTTTTCTTTCTCTGTCTTATTTTAATTTTTTTTATTTACTATTTTTCTTTAGTGGGATATCATGTCTGTTGCAATCAGTTGTTCTCTCCTGTATGACAATATATCTCCATAGGCTAGTATCAAATATTTAGGAACTAGTCAGATGCAAAGTTACTGTTTTGGTTATATAGGTCTTGCTTTATCTTGGTCTTAACCATCTAGCAGAAAACTTAGCCATGAGGTATACAAAGTAAAGCTATACTAATATTCTGAGCTGTAAAAGGCTCAAGTCAACAACTTCTGACATGGCTAGTTCTGCTGATAATCCACTACTATTTTGGACTATGGACTATATTAGGTTATTTTGATAGATTCATGCTCCTACCATATTTGAATGGAAATGGAACACCCATTTCTGACAAAACAAAACAAACAAGGTGGATATAAATGAAGGATTATTATGTAGTGAAAAAAATAGGATAGATAAACAGCTACTTTTTCTTAGTTCAATGAGAAAAAAGATTTGTACTAAT
>PVJA010026669.1:19354-29535 GCA_004027025.1 Myocastor coypus
AAAAAAAAAAAAAAAAAAAAAAAAAAAAAAAAAAAAAAAAAAAAAAAAAAAAAAAAAAAAAAAAAAAAAAAAAAAAAAAAAAAAAAAAAAAAAAAAAAAAAAAAAAAAAAAAAAAAAAAAAAAAAAAAAAAAAAAAAAAAAAGAATAGCGTTTAGACAAGATATCATGTCTGTACCTTATACGCTGAATAACTATTGTGAAGACAACAATATGCAATGTATTAATTATTGTAACTAACCTACTAACATGTTTTGAAACTGTCTCATTGCTATTTCTTTCTCATTTAAATTAGTAAAATAAAAAATGCAAGCAAGCATTAATATTCAATAATTTGTTCAACTTTGCATAACTATAGCTGTTAATCTAAGCAACAAATTTGACACTAGAACTAGATAATACGACAGCTATTGTTAATTTCTTAATATCGTTTTGAAAATCTGTAACATATGTATTATTGTATGCTTCTCTGTTTCTGTCTTTGCACTATTTGTTTTTACTCTTCAAAATAAAATAAAATAAAATAAAATAAAATAAAACCCACTAAAGAGAAAGTCTTAAAAATATTAAGGAACATCTTAACCCTAATAAAGGGACAATATGAACCTGGGACAGACATAAAGACTGTAAACAACCTACAACTATAATACATCTCTGAACAATAGACATTTCTTAGGGAACCTTTGATACTAATGATAAAGCTATCTTCTATAAGAAACTTATAATCATTAACACACAGAGCAAAATAAAATAGAAAATTATAAGACATAGGAAAACAATGTAACCTCTGACCTCTGACCTCTCCTCCACCCAGGACAAGTGCAGGAAATAAAGAGGTAATCAGAAGTCACCCACCTGCATTTTTTGAAATGATAGTAGCAAAAATATAAAAGAAAGATGAATAAAGTTGCAGAGAAAATAATCTCTCAACTAAAAGAAGAAATGACAGTCAAAACAAAGGGCTAGGTCAAAGAATCTAAAGTACACATATATTAAAAGATGAAGGAGTTTTAAAAAGTGATGGAAACCATAAATAGCCAACATAGAAAAGAAAATCCTAATAAATCTCTATAGAATGTGATAAAAATGTTACACACTTTTGCACAGATATTTAGAAATCTAGGTATATACAAAACTGTAGCCAGTCAATCCTATATCAATGATTGATAGAAAATACCAATTCCAAGTTAAGTCTAAGACGTTTTATACTAAGAAAGACAGTGATGTTATGCTCAAGTATCTATGTTATATAGTAATAGTATCACTAAGCTTTTCTTCTGGTGGGTTAAGAATATAAGCTTACAGACCAAAAATTAGAGAAAAAGAAGAGCTACAAAGATAGCCAATATTTTGGCCCTAGCCCTTCAAGGTCAGTGAGGACTCTGGACATAAGAGAACCTGTGCTATAACATCCTATAACTCAGTGGTTTCCCAAATTTTCTGTTCAAGGAGATTATGGGGGTACAGAGGAAAGGGATTGAAGATATATAGTGTGCCAAAAGAGAGTCACCTAGAGAGAAAACAATCTCTCAGGCTTTCACAGAGAGCAAACTGGTCAAGCAATGATCATGACTCATCCAGATGGCTGACACTGACAACAGTTCTACAAAGCACTGTACATGGTTCCAAAGTAAATTTTTAGGGGATCTGACTGACCTTGGGAGATACAAAAGTTGCATGTTTTCCTATACAAGTCTTGCTTAAACTTTCTCTTAACCACTCAATAGAAAAGTTTAACCACAAGCTATACAATGTAAAGCTGGATTAGAATGCTGACCTGTAAAAGGCTTAAATCAACAGCTTCCCACATTGCCAGTTTTACCAATAAGCCACTGCAATTATCGAGCATTGGATTGTGTATACAACTACTTTCTCTTAGTTCAATGAGAAGAAATTTGGTTGTACTAATAAAGATTTGAAAAATTATAATATCTGCACCCTGTGCTCTGTATAACTAATAGGAGGACAACAATATGCATTGTATCAAATATTGAAATGTATTACTAATGTGTTTTGAAACTGTCACATTGTTATATATTGTTATTTCTTATTATAAGTAATAAAAAGGAAAGAAAATTCATGAAATAGATTCAAATAGATTAAAAAGAGATTAAAAATGAGATTAAAATGCTATTAAAAGTATATGCAACTGATTGAATGAAGGCAGAGAGATAATATCAAATCTAGAATACAGGAAAGTGGTTAATGACCAAGAAAGATATCTTAAAAATATCAAAGAATCATGAAAAAAATTCAGGCCCAAATCTGCAAGGTGATGCAAAAAACAGCATAAGACTGGTCAGCGTTAATGAGAAAGCCAACACAGCATAAAAAGTCTGTTTACAGAGGTAATGTCAGAAAATTTCTCAAAGGAAAAAGAATTTGACATACAAGTAAGTGAGACATACAGAAATACAATTAGGAATGATAAAATAAGTCTGCTTTGAGGCATATGAGAATCAAGATTGCAGAAATTCAACACAAGGACAGAATGTTAAAAGCAGCTAGAGAAAAGAAACAAACCACCTATAAAGGAAAGCCCATCAGAATCAAATGAGACTTCTTAATTCTTAAGTTAAGAAGAACTTGGAGTGAAGCATTTAAAGTCCTGTAATAAAACAACCTGCAACCCAGATGGAACTACCCTACAAAAATAACTTTCAAAGTTCATGGAGAATGGGATACTTCCTTGATGAAGAACAACGGAAGAGTATTTTAGAAATATATTTTAGAAAAAATAACAAAGGTTATAATCCCAAGAACACCAACATAAGGAAGCCACTAAGGCAAGCAAAGCAATCATATATAGGGGAAAGACCGGCAGCCACCAGCAGAAAAATAGTATGACAATAGTAAGCCAGTATGTGTCAGTTAGAACCATCAATGAAAATGGTCCCAACTCATCAATGGAAATAAACTGGCAAAATGGATCAAGAGCCAAGTTCTAATAATATTCTGGACACAAAAAGCACACTTCACTCAAACAGAAATTCATAGTCTGAAGATCAAAGAGTGGAGAAAAATATTCCACATAACGGTAACCCAGAATAAATTACGGGTAGCTATTTACTTGTAGACAATGTGAATTTCCAACCACAACTGATCAAAAGAGATGAAGAAAGTAATTTTTTTCATCCTTTGAGAGTAAAGATTTTGGAAATGGGTATTGATGAGCTTCTACATTTCTAATGGGTCAGTAAAGATTTGCTCTTTTCATTCCTTATTGCATGAATTTGGGTTTTTTTTTTCCTCTTTTTAAAGAAGATTGGCTAGGAGTTTATCAATTTTATTTATTCTTTCAAAGAACCAACTCTCTGATTCATTTATTCTTTGTATTGTTTTGTTTTTCCCTTTCCACTGCATTAATTTGTGCTCTACTCTTCATAGTTTCCTGCCTTCTTTGGGCTTTGGGCTTGACTAGCTCTTATTTTTGTAGGAGCTTGAGGCATAGAATAATATTATTTATTTGGGCTTGTTATGTTTTCCTAATGTGTAAATTTACCACTATAAAGTTTCCTCTTATGACAGCTTTTATTTTATCCTTTCCTGGGAAGGGAAGGGAAGGGAAGTTCCAATTAGTTGTAGCTGTAGTTTTGTTTGATTGTAAATATTGTTTAATTTCTTCTTTAATTTTATCTGTTAATCACTGGTTGTCTAGGGGGTTGTTATTTATTTTCCTTATGCCTGTAGTGTTTTTGTGGTTTTATTGTTAGTAATTCCCAGTTTTACTGCACTGTGTTCAGACAGCATGTTTTGGATAATTTCAATTCCTTTACATTTACTTAAGCATGTTTTATGTGCTAATATGTCATCTATTTTGGAATCATTTATTATTTCTTTGAGAATTCTTTTGGATGCTTAAGCATATATCATCACATCACTTATACATAGAGCTTTACAGTTGTTAAAATCTTCATGTCTTTCTCCTGCCTGAATACAATGGTAAGACTTCCAGTCCTGTACTGGTGAGTGCTGACACTCTTGCTTTTTTAGTGATTTCAAGGAGAAATAATATTTAGTAAATAAGTATGGTATGGGTTAAAGGATATTTCCATCTCATTGTAGTTTGCTGAGAGTTTTTTTTTTTTTTTTTAAATCATGTATTAGTACTGAATGCTATCTTTCTTTTTTATATGTCTATTAAGGTGACCTTTTGTTATCCAGGCTAACGATCTTTTCTTTCAGTCATAGTATTAAGAGCATTTGTCTTTTAGGTAGTTACCAACACAGTTGGGTTGAATTTACAGTGTTGCTCTTTGGTTTCCATTTATTCTGTCTTTTTTTTTTTTTGCTGTTGTTCATTGAACGCCGTATTCTGGATTGCCCCAGCTTTCTACATTAACATCCTACATTTACTCTCACGCTATCACAGTCCATTGTTTTGGTGCTTTGTAACCCACTGAGTTATTAGCTATCATTTAATTCTCCCAACTACATATAATGCTGCACTGAAGGCTTTGTAGTCATCACTTTTTTATGCATTATTTCATTAGAGTGTGTTTTTAAATGAGGAATTATTGATTCAAGGGATAGAAACATCTTCATAATTCTTGATACCATTTGTAGCCGTCTTTTCCCTAAAGAATTATTCTAATTCAAAAGGTTTTAGAAATGTGAACCTATAATGATTTCATTGCTGTCTTGCTAGTATTGTGATTTTTTTAAAAATTAAGTTATATAGCATGAAGGGGTACTAGAATTATGATTGCCAGTGATATGCTGGGTGTAAACACACAGAAAAAAAGAAGTTGTTTGCAAATATGCTGATTCCAGTCACAAAGCTTCATTAAAATTTCAACTTGTTCTGCTTATTTTTCACACACTTGGGCTCTGGCAGTAAGCTCTCACGAACAGTCAAAGAATATATATCTATCACATAGTATGTGAACTGGCATGTTTTTTTGGGTCTAATAAAACTATAACTCACATTTATTATTATGGTTTAGAGAAGCACAGGGCACATAGGAAGAGAAGGGGAAGAAGCAGCTGGAAATGTGCTTACAAGCACAATGAACAAATGTTTCTGAATCAAATTTCAGTTTTGCGTGAGTGATCTCAATAGTCTGTCTGTATCACTAAGCTTAATGAACAGATTTTCCAAGAGTACTGACATTGCTGAGGACTAGAGGAAAGAAACTTTCAGGATTGTAATTATCGTACAGTACACCTCGGCAGACATTCTCTGAGCACAACTTCCTCATAAGACATGAATTTCTAGTTGCCTTGTAGAAGATTAAAATGGGATCTTGTAGAAGTGACATTGGTTCCCTGAGGTCACATAGCTGAAGCACAGCAGAGCAGTGGCTCCAATTTACAGCTTCTGTTTCTTAAGCCCTTGACCTTCCTTCCATACTCAAGGGTTTCTTTCAACAACTGTTATTGCAATCTTTATCTACCATGGTGTTATTAGGGAAAGTTAATGAAAAAGACACACTGAGGACAGAAAATGTTCTCCAAAAAGCTCCACTCTAACACAGCATGACCTAAAACAGCATAAAATTGAAGGAGTTTCCTCATCAAAAGTGTGACTGACATACAATGAAAATCAGTTTCCATGAAGTTGCAGCTCTGTGATGTGGACATGGGAGCCAGAGTCAGGAAAAAGAAAGAAAAAAATGTGGAACCTCAAATAATATCACAGAAGACAGCATCCATAGTCAACATGGATGTCAGGGGTTTCAAAGTACACTAAGATCTTACAATGTTGTGAAACTTCATTGTAAAGATTAGAAATTAGAAATTGTCTTTAATAAAATCTATTCTTCCTAAAAGTCTACTCAACTTATGACAAATATCTACTAACTATTACAAAAAGTACTAATATTACAGCATCTTACTCTCAGAGTCAATAAATAAATTCTAAAAATCTTTCATGTCTGTGGGAAATCTCTTAATTTATATCACACTTTTTTAGTAGGCAGTTCTTCCATATACCTTCAACCATTCACTGTCATGTTTACAAAACAAATCCAAATCTGGATAATACTAGACAGTATGTGGATTCTACCAGTCATGAATTTGTTATCTTTCTTATATAAAATAATATTAAAAAAATTAAAATATTTTTTTTAAAGTTTGGTTCAAAGCATGAGATGTTTTATAGAAACCCGAGATGACTCCTATGAATACATAGAAGGAAAAAAAAATCTGTTTCTTGTTCCTCCTGGTAATGGTTTCATTTCATGAACTAAGGGAATAAAATGAGCCCTTCTTTGTTGTGTCAGCTGACAGTTGCAAGCAGCCAACCTGATAGGACCATCTGATGCCACGCTTGTCTTCCAGTCATCAGTGATGCTTCTAACGTTTGTATCTTTTAAAATCGAACTATATATTCATGTGAACATGGCTAACTAGAGTCGTGTGTTGCTTACCATACAGGAGGTGTTTGGATACCAAACCCAGACTCTGCGGAGAGCCGTGTGCCTTGTCATCTCCGTGCTGACCGCTGGGGTCCTTCAGCTGATGTTCTACTGGAGGCCTGAGTGGAGGGTGTGGGCCAACTGTTTTCCATGCCCTTTGCAAGAAGCAGACACTGTTTTGCTGAGGACAACGGTGTGTACCCTCGTGACCTGCTTCAAGTGCCATGATGGTCACAGAAAGACGGGTGTTGCATGCTCTCACTTACATGCAGAGTTATAATGCTTGCGGAAGCAGATGTGATGGAAGTAGAGAGTAGAGCAATGTCCCCAGAGTCTGAGAAGTATGTGGGGAGCGAGGGAGCACGGCTAACTCACAGGCATAGGCGTGCAGTAGGGTACAAGGAATAACTTCGAAAGCTGTAAACACAGCAGCCTAACCATGCTTGATGACAATAGACTATTTCAATGTAGCCAGTAGATTGTGAATGTTTCCAAAATAAAGGAATAATACGGGCTGGGGAGATAGCTCTGTGGCACAAGCACCTGCCTAGCAAGTGCAAGATTATGAGTTCAAACCCCAGTCCTGAAAAAAACCAAAAAAACAAACAACAACAACAACAACAAAAACAAAAAACCAAAACAAAAACCAAAAAACAAAATAAAAAAATGATAAACATCAAAAATAATGAATAGCCCAATTGCCCTATTCAAATTATTACCCACTATGAATGTGTACTAAAATGTCACCTTGTACCTCTACACATAGGCAATTACACATTTCAAACAGCTAGGTGCTGGTTAAAAATAGCTAGCAACCATTTTTCCAGACATTAAACTTTCCTACAAAGCATCTTTTTCCTCAATTATTCTCTAGGCCAGTGCTTCTCTTTGTGTGTGTGTGTGTGTGTGTGTGTGTGTGTGTGTGTGTGTGTGTGTGTGTGCAAATATGAATCCTCTGGACTGAAATACAGACACTGAAACCTCAGCACCAGAATTTCTGGTTCTGTAGCTCTGGGGTGAGGCCAAGAATTTATATTTCTAGTGAGTTCTAAGGTGATGCTGAAGTTCTTGTTTGGTTTTGTTCCAAATGTTGGGAACCACTGTGTGGTCCAGCATCCAACAGGTATCTTGTCAGTTGATCACCTTATGAAATAAGACTTGAAAGTTTCATCGACTGCACTGACTTTTTTTTAGGATGAATTTCAAAGATACATGAGGAAGAAGGTGTTCTGCCTCTACTTATCCACACTGAAGTCTCCTGTAAGCAAGAACCCAGAAAAGCCCTTGGTGGCAGACTGTCACTCTGTCATAAACCGAGCCGTGATGAAGCCAGAATTAAAGGTGAGTGACCTTATGAGAGCTCTGCTGTTTCAGAGAAAGAATGAAAGGAGGGTTTGTGGATGGACGCTCTCACTGTAATGCTCTCAGGCTGGGAATAAGAGCTCTTGCCAAGGAAGGCCAGGGCCACTCAGACCCACAGTGCAGAGCCCTACTTTGGTAAACTCTATCTGCTGGCTGACACCTGTTGGGTTTCCTTTGCAATTGCAGCTGCGATGCATCCAAGTGCAGAAAATCAGGTATGTCTGGGACCACCTGGAGAAGCGCTTTCAGAAAGTGGGGTAAGTATGACTTTTCCCACCACTGCATGGGGCCAGAAGGGAAGAACTGCGACTTGTGTCATGAACTGAAGCTTGATTCTTGTCCCCGCCACATCCTAGGCTGCTGGAGGATAGCAACTCCTGCTACGACATCCATCATACGTTTGGGTTGGGCCTGAGCAATGAAGAGCAAGAGGTCAGGTAGGATGCACTGTGCTTCTGATACTAACTTCTGCTGGTAGGAAAATGAAGTATTAAGTGGGTCATCACCCCTGCGCTGTTGGAGTAATGATTATCAGCTTGATAGAATTCCAGTTCACGCATTGGCCTCAGAGGGCGATCCTGAATTGCTCTCCAAAGGGGACTTATTATAAAGAAATGATGAAAAGGGTGAGGAAGCCAAATACAATTTGATCTTTGCTCCCAGGCTGGTGGAATACTCTTATTTGTGTTGTCTTTTTACTTCTTTCCTCGAAGAAACGTGAGTCATTTCACAAATATCAGCTTCTCAATGCTCTGCATCTTCTAAGACCCAGAAAGAGTGTATTCATGTTGCATTTTTTATGGACACACAGCCTTGGAGGCGAGGATTCTGTCGGCTCAGTTAGTGATGGTTTTCAGTCCTGGATGTGCGGCATCTAGAGCAGCTGCTGATTGACGACGAGAGCACAGGAGAGATTTGTACATAAATGAATAGATGAGCAGCGCACCCACTCACTCATGAACATGTCCTTAATATCCCACACTCTTTGTGAAGATAAGTGATCAAGAAAGAAACACATTGTCCCGGGGACATCCACAGGCTGATCACCAAGGCAAAAGTAGAGGCGCACAGATAAGGCTGGTACCTGCAGATGCACATAGAACAGGAAATAATATATATATTTTTTTTGTATTGGGAATTGAACTCAGGACCTTCTGCTTGCCAGGCAGGCCCTGTGTCACCAAGGCTTATCTTTGGCAAGATGAGGAGATGCCCAGCCAACCTGCCCACAGAGATACAGGCATTTCCTTGAATGAGGATTCAAAGTGGCCAAAGCGTCACCATGATTGTACTCTTAAAAATCTTCATTTCTCAGCTCACTTCTGGGACATTCACTGTTCAGCCTTCCTTATGGTCAGTCCGACGCATCCATTCTCAAGCTAAGATGAAATCTGCTACTGTGTGGGTGTTTGATTCCACACCCAGAGTTCTGATAATTCTATAAGAGAAAATGACACTTCTGAGAGAAGGAACAGTGCATTTTTAGCAAGTGTACCATACCCCTACACACGAGCCTAGCAGTTATCAATTTGTCGTTTTAAAGCTTTTCCTCTTCTGGAACAGTACAAGAAATAAGCCAGCACCAAATCAGAGCAATCCTGCAAAATGTATTAGAAATAATGTCATTATATAAGATTTCAGAAGTAATGCATAATACATTTAAATACAAAAAGTTTTCAAAGTCATTAAAAAATATTGCTCTAGCAGCACTAAGTACAAGATGCTTAAAGGACTGATTTGGGGCATTTATGAAATCCTATTGACAGATGCAGATAGAACTCTGCTGAGCAAATCATTTTCACAGGAGAGATTGCCCATCAAGTAGCGGCCTCACATTTGTCCTTATTTATCAAGCGCTGAGCTTTAATAAACATCATACATAATTAAATTTAGATCTGGCCCACACAATAAGGAACTTGACAGTACAATAAGGAAGACAGAGTAGAGTTTTCCAAGTATGAAAAATAGAAGAGATAAAGATAACCTTATAAACCTAGGCATATTTTATTCCAAAGGCATGCCTTAATGGTGGATGAAAAGAAAGTAAAATGTGGAACATCTTCTCATTCATTTCTTACCATAGCACTGGAGGATTTTTTTTTTCTTTTTTTTAAATTTTTTGAATTTTTTTTATAGTTTAATATTTTTATTGTTTAAATTTAACAATGGTTATATTACATATTTTCATCATCAAATCAGTTTAGATTAATACATATAGGTATATAAGATTGATCAAACAATCATTAACACCTTTAAATCAACATTACTTTTTTTTTCTTTTCCCCTTTCTTTTTTTTTGAAAGTTGACATATTGCATATTGTCCTCACAATCATTCTCCAGAGTACAGTGTGTTGGCATGACCCACCTCCCTATTGATGTTGCTTAGGAAAAAGAAAAGGAAAAGAATATACTTCTCTTTGGACTAAGAGGAAGCAGATACATACACGGTCAAATGTTCTGCA
>PVJA010026670.1:0-29409 GCA_004027025.1 Myocastor coypus
AGAATGTTTTTCTCTGGGTGACTCTCCTTAGACGCACTGCAGTTCATTCATCCCTTTCCTCTGAGGTCCCATAATCTCCTTGACCAGGAAATTTGGGACACCTCTGAGTTATAGGATATTACAGCACAGGTTCTCTTATATCCTGGGTCTTTATTGACCTTGAAGGGCTAGGGCCAAAATATTGGCTATCCTTATAGCAGTTAACAGACCGACAATTGGAGAAAAAGAAGGGCCTCTCTCCTTCCTGATTGCAAGGAAGTAAGCAGCTTTTACCCCATCCCGTCACGATATTCTGCCTCACCTCAAGCCCATGAGGATAGAACCAGCTGACCACGGGCTGAAATCTCTGAAACTAGGAGCCAAAGCATACTTTTCCTCTTCTAATTTGTTATTCTCTGTTGTTTGATCACAGTGACATAAACTTGGCTAAAACACCATGTAACATAGCATATTCTCAGTGTGTTTAGACTAGGACAGGGATGTGTTTGGGAGCCATGACTCTGCCTGCTAGAATAATCAAAGGGAAGGAAATTCAGGGAAAAAAACATTAAAAAAGACATTTCCCAAGTTTATTTAGTGGAACACATAGACACAAATGGAAAGAATCACTGGTGGGATGCTTCCAAACAGAAAAGGAAACGCCATCAAGAAACCTTTCATTTCCTCCTCTTGACTTCTTTCATCCTCCCCTTACTTCCAATTGCCAAAAAGGTGGAGGCTTTTCTCTTTGTTTATGGCTGCTGTGCTGACGCGCTAATGACAGAGACTATCTCCAGCTGAGAAAGAGTGGGGAGGACGGATAAAGCCTGCCTTTCTCCCATCTGCCGCGGGCCTATCAGAGCTGCCACTTAACCTCATTCTGCAGAGCTTTCCCTTGGATATTCCATGTGGATGAGGCCATCTGCTTCCCTATCTGTAATTAGTTGCACACTTGCTGCTATTGCACTCTGTTATTATGGGTTTTTTAAGTATGATGTATGCCTCTCTTCCTGGAATCAAGACTTCCTACAAGAATGGTCTATATTTTTGGTGCCTGAAAGAGGATTCTATGCTTAGTGGCCATTCAAGCAGACGTAGAATTGACTTGTAAAAAAAAAAAAAAAAAAAAAAAAAATTCCCTGGGAGAAGGGGAATCCCTGGGGAATGTCTAAAGTGCTTGAGTGGCAGTGAGGCAACCAGTATACTCATACTACCTCCTGAGAAGAAGCCATCACAGGAAGTCCATTCTGAAAGTTCTGGGAAAGTTGCATAGATTTATAATTCAAGAGAGGCTGGTAAGCTTGCCTACTATCTAGAAAAGGAGACAGAAAGCAGAAAGGAGGAACAATGATCTTAGATTGAATGTTAATAATTCTCCTTATTTTGTCCTTAAATGAAAAAAAAATGTTTTCTGTGGGAGCCAAGCAGAGGAGAGAGCAGGCTCTAACATCAGGGCAGAGAGAAGCAAGGACATCATTCCAGGGAGGAAGGTGAGCGCGAGAACACTACAAACCAAGCATCCAGTTCAAAGAGTAAACGGGTTTGAAAAAATGGAGCAACAACTGCTTTTTCCAAGCGTCACTGGGGCGGTGGATTAACCACTGGTCCACTGGGAACATTCAGCTGGACTGGATCAGCGTGATTATCGGTGTCAAAGTCCCACCTGAGGATTGCCACCAACAGCATCACAGGAGAATTGGAGGGAAAATGATGTACTGTGGATTCCCCTAGAGAAGCTTGTCATGCCGGTTTTCCTGCTATGAACTCAGCTATTCTCATCATTGGAGAAGCTTGGGTCCTTCTTCTCTGTCGCTGAGTGTGGAGGATCACCTGGGCAACTCCCTGAAAGAAGAGCAGTTGTCTCCATTTTGGCGTGACAGGACCTATTTCCATGTATTGGTATATACAAAGCTGGCCAAGACCTTTCCTTATCCTTTCAACTGGCTTTAAGCAATGTGTACCAGTCTCACCCAAGTGCTGGTGGTAGCCTTTGAAAAGGGCAGGAATATTTCCCTAGAATCCCTACCTGCTGCTCTTGAGCATGAGCCAAGTTGAGAGGGACTGAAGAGCCAATGCCCCACACTGTCAGCTGGGATCAAGCCTTGAAATAGAGGCTATAACTTCCTGAGGTTTGGAGGATTACATGTCAGAGCTGAAGCACTGATCCTAAAACATTTGATACCATCTCCATCGTGTAATGCAGGTTATTCTCTGCATATACTCTCTGCCTATGGCAGAGGTGAATGCAGGCCTCCTCCCTAGCCCAGATCACAGCACTCACCTGCTTCCTGCCATTCTCAGTCACTCATCCTCAAGTCACTCCTTTCTTCATGAATGAGTAAAGCCTGGATTCTGCCTTGGGTTGAGGCCTTTGTTCTGGACAGCTGTCATTATGACTGGACTTAGGATCCATTGGCTCCCCATAACCATAAATATGATTTAGTGTCTTTATTCTCACTGGGTTGTGCTGGAAGTGGTAGAATTGAGTTAACTTTGTTGGACTCCAAAAACTTCAATGAGATTACAAATACCAAGATGAGGACCAGGGAGGGCTCTCTATAGCTGAGCATGACTGTGGTTCTCTTCAGGAGAGTTGTCATCCTTACCATGAAGTATCACTTCCTGGCTCCAGTGCAGATCTCTCAGCCTGCTAGCACAGATCCTTCATTCTGCAGGCACAGACTCTCTAGCTTCCACCACTGGCCTTTGGGCCTTCCCATTGCAGATCCTTGATACAAACTTGCATGAGACACTGCTGTGGGCTCTAGGCCTCCAACTACACTCTTGGAGGACACTGCCATGGATTCTGGGTCTTTATTGGACTGTGAAGGACATTGCCATGGGATCCAGGTCCTCAGCCAGATTTTTTAGGTCTCTAGTGCATGTTCAGATCTCCTACACTCTTCTACATTTGACTTTTTGGGTGAATATTATAAAATAATCTTATAAAGGATATGTCATGTATTAAATTTATTCCCCCGCAAAACCTCAGTACAACCACTGGAGTCATGCTCTTTCATTGAGGTTTTTTTTTTTTTTTTTTCATTGTAGTCTTTAGAAAGGCCTATCCACTAATTAACTGGCAGAATAAAAATATTGAAAAGTTTTTATTTTACAATGTGCTCAAGGAAATCAGATGCTTTCCAGGCTTTTGCTCCATCTTCTTCTATATTTCTGGGGACTGAGGGAGCACAGGAGTCAGACCCTGGAGCCCAGTGGTCCCAAAGAGGGATATCCTCGTGCAGGGGTAGGAGCTATATTCCTGCAGTGATAGGAATCTATCTAGATTTGTCAGCGTTAGAGGGCTGATGCAGAAGCTGACCACAGTCCCCTTCATAGGTCCCATTGTCCAGCTATCGTCTTGTGGGCAGACAAGGAAGACTCACCAGTGTCATCAGACTTCGGTGAAAGTGGGTGCTGAGTGTGGTCATGCCTCCAACTCCAGAGACCTAATTCCTTTGCTGGAAACAACTAACGTAGCTAATTTCTTATATATCCTGTCCGAAAGATTTAGTATATATATATATATATATATATATATATATATATATATATATATAATTTCCTCATTTCAGTTTTTATTCTGGATATACTGTATTTTTAGAGCAGTTTTATGTTTTTATTGAAATTGAGCAAAAAGGACAATGATTTTCCATCCATTCTCATCCCACATACATGCAACCTCTCCTGCTTCCAGATCCCTACACCAAGTAGTACTTTAGTTATGGCCAATGAACCTAACTGACACACTTGATCATCCAAAGTCCAGAAGTCACCCTTGCCTTTGCACCTTGCATGAAAGTGGTGGCAAACCTATGGCACCCATGCCACGGCAGGTTGTTTGTTATCTGTGAAAGCTCCACAAGGTTCTCCATCACTATTCCATGGATTGGGCAAATGTATCATATCTCTATCAATGAATCCATCATTATAGTGTCATATGGACCCTAAAACTCTTCTGTTTGCTTATTCCTCCCTGCCTGTTCCCAATCCATAGCAACCATTGATTATTATTTTTTTTTTATTTATTTACTTGTAGTGATTGAAATGGAATCCAGGGCCTAGCACATGCTAGCCACTGAGCCAGCCACACCCTAATCTGCAACCAGGGATCACTTTCCTGCTTATAAGATTTTGCCTTTTTCAGGCCATCATTTAGTTGGCACAATACAATGTGCAATCTTCTCACTTAGTAATATGCGTGTAAGATTTTCTGCATCTCCATTCTCTCAGCAATATTTACCAAGTTTCTGTTGGATACCACTCAGAATTATGGGAGGTGGGAAGCTGGGTGGAAAGATTATTCTTTCCCTCACCCTGTGAAGCTCATATTCTAAAAGTATGACTAGAGTTAATAAATAAATAGGCAAGCAAAGGACTTCAAGATGCAGTGCTATGAAAACTTAACACACAGAGACATGATAGTGAGATGGAGGGTTGGACCCATAGGAGATGGGGTCAGGAGAGATCCCTGGTTAAGGGTTTCCAAGAGAGCTCTCCCTGCCCAACCCTAGAACATGGAAGGAAGAGATCTGAAGCCCCATGTAAACTCTCCGTGTCTGTGTCCACCCAAGGTCTGGGACCAGAAGTCTCCTGGAGAAAAATCAGTCAAGGGACTTTTCCAAATTGAAGCTTCTTCTTTGAGCTTTTCTCTGTTATGAGATTTTTCTGGAGCTGGTGACATCAAGCAAAGGTGATAAGACACTGTAATGCATGCTGGTGTGTACAAAATCTGGAACAGGAGACTGGAGGAGGCTAGAGTAGGAGGGAACCGACACACACCTTATCAGGCTACTTTTGCAGCTGAGCCAGCTGTCTGTTTGTATTATAGGCTTGGATTATTTTTCTGCTGACAACACGAAGTCTCTCTCTCTCTCTCTCTCTCTCTCTCTCTCTCTCTCTCTCTCTCTCTCCCTCTTTCTTTCTCTCTGTCTCTCTGTATCAGAAATAGAATGCATTTGTGTGCATTTAAAATGTAAAAAACAACTTTCCTATAAATGTATAAATAAACAGAAGTACTTCTAAGTTCTCTTTGTACTTCTAAGTGTAACATCTGCGCTTCTAAGTGTAGTAAAAGTCACATAGATTCTCAGATTCACCTTTCACTGAAAGTATCACTGGTGATACTAAAGGGACAAGAAGGAGCCTGAGGGTGTCTCCCTTCACTGTTAGCTACCAAAGGCAGCTGCAGAAAGCTCCCTTGGAGCTACCACACTAATCTCTGGAGAGACTAACAGGCTCCCAGCCCACAGCCAAGGTATTCCCAGATCACCTGTGAATAACAGTGGTAATAACCACCTTCTACTGAAGACACAGGATATGCAAAGCTCTCAGGCTGAGCATGTTCCACATACCTCTCATTTTCACAGCAGTACTGCCAGGTTGATATTCCCAAGATAACAAGAAATCATCAGCAGGGAAAAAAATAAAAAGAAGATCTGTAACATCCTTCAAGAAAGACTCACTGTAAGTACAGTTTTGTGGGCTGTCAACCACAGAGCTCTGTCTGATAATGCATCCAGTATCTCTCGGCTCACAGGACTCTACTCAGGCTTCATTCTCACCCATGGCACCCCAGTCCTCCGATGGCTGGCCTAAGGAACACTTTCTCGAGTGGTTGCTCAAGGACCTGTCAAAGACCACCGCACATACCCTAAGCAGCATTGTCCCTCTGACTTCTGCCAGTAAGAACTTACAGAACAATCTCTATCCATTGCTTTGTAGCACACAGGTAGGGTTGGCCTAGCTCTGTGGCTATCTTCTTTGGATGCCCAACCTCTATTCAACGTCCACAGAGCAGCCTCAGCCAATGAAAGAGCCAGGTAAAATCTACTCTAATACACTCTTTCTTAATAAAAATTTATCAAAACTCACCCATCCCTAAGATAGATTTGTAGTTGCTCAGGAAGGTAAGGAACAAGAGAATAAGGCATGATCACTAAGAGGTGTACCTTTGCTTCAGGAGTGGTTAAAATGTTCTATGAGACCATGGTACAGCACTGTGAATATTTTAATACCATTGAATTGTATGCCTTAAATTGATGAGTCACAAAGTACATCAATTAAACATTAATAAAGTCATTAAGATACAAAAAGCCTGACTTGTCTTTTTTCCATTCTTTCCTAGATGTGTGGATCTGCAATGTCTATGAATTCTTTGGTGTTCTTCCATTGACGAGGTGGAGCTCAATTGTCTTTTCCTTGTATATAGGCTGAACTTAATGGCTGCCTTAATAAATAGCATGCACCAGGAATGAGAGAGTGTACTTTCCAATCTAGGCCATAAAAGCCATGACACCTTAATTCTTGCTGCTCTCCCTTGCCTCATTCAGTCTAGAACCAAAATCTCCAATGCCATCTCCCCGAGGGCACCACAGCAGGAGGCGAGCAATGGGGAAGGAAGCAAATCTTTGCTGCATGCACACCCTCCCCCAATGGCTCCCATTACTCCCTCAGAGCTCTGCCTCCCGTCATATTAGCAACAGCATTAGATTCTCATAGGAGCTCAAACCCTATTGTGATCCATGCATTTAACAGGTCTAGGTTGCAGGCTCCTATAAGAATATAATTCCTGATCATCTGAAGTGGAGTTAAGACAGTGATGCTGGAGCTAAGAAATGTAATTAGTATGTGTTGTAAATATATACTAATGAAAAACAGAAACATAAAAAACTGTCTCCCCTCTTCTCCTTCTGTAGAAAAATTATTTTCCACCACATAAGTTCTTAGTGCCCAAATAGATTGACGGATACTGATTTAGAGGGAAGCCAGAAGCCATTGCTGAGAACACCAAGACCTCTCCATGAAGAGACCAATATGAGGAACCAAGCCCTCCTGACAAGAGCCATGTGCCTGAGCCACCTTAGAAGTACCTTAACCAAGTGCTCATGAGAGTGCCTGAGTGAGGACCACCAACTGAGCTGTTTCCAGATTCCTAATCCAGTAAGCCCCTATTGTTTTACACCACTAAGTTTGGAGTAGCTTGTTATATAGCAACAGATAACATTAGAGACCATAGAATGCATTAACAACAATGCATTCAATTTTACAAGTACCAGCTAAAGATTCAACAAACACTGCTCAGTTAATGCCTTATCTTCCAAAATAACATCTTTGTATTTTAACAAAGGAACCCTGGAGACACAGTGCCCCCATTCAAAGGCAGGATGGCAGTGGTGAGCAGGGAAAGCTTGGAGACAGGCCTGTAGGGAGGTTATTTTGGGTTATTTTCTGCGGCTTTACAATCAGACCTGGCAGCCAATTTCCTGCTCAACCTATAGTGGGTCTCTGCCCACTCCTAAGACTGCCGAGAGAGAGCTCCAGTCAGAAGCAACATGGCAGGGGCTCAATATGTCACTTAGTGACATGAAAATGCCCCTTTTTCTCTGGTGCTCTCATTCTCTTTTCTTCTCATGGTAACAGCTTCTTTCACTGTGTCTGGCTTCCCAAGAATAAAGGTCAGGCATTTGCCCCTTTATCTCCACCACTGAATGGGGTCTTTCTATTCTGGGTAAGTTGTGTCTTTGCTGCCTGCTGATGTTTCTTCTTTTTTTCTATTTCTTCTCTCTCTCTTTTGACATTTGTTGCTGTTACAGCCCTTTGGAAATCCTGGAAATCTACTAAGAATGTACTGAAAGATGGGGATTGGCAATTACTTATGAGTGCCTCATGCTTGGCTGAAACTAATGTGCTTCCACCAAAGTAAGACTTAACTGGAAAATACAGTTCAGCTGTAATTAATGGCTGGTTGTTACCATGGTGATGTCTAGTGCCATGTAGATTATACCGCAGTATTCTCTTGCACATTGGTTACTCTGTGGTGGGAAGGAAGGCAAGGATAGAGTGATTGAGGCTGGCATTTTCCAGGTCTAGTTGGGTCTTATTTTCAAGGAAATGCAGTAGATACACACACACACCTGACTCCACCACCGCTACCACCATGATCAAATCAGCAAAAAGATGAGAGTATTTATGCACTGGCTACACTGAGTCAGCTTTACCATCCACAGACCTGAAGGGAAGATCAGCCATTTCACTCTAGATCTGTCCTCAACTCAAAGATGGTTTCCCCTGCCTATGTTGTAGATAACTAATAGTTTACAATGAATGACAGCCATGTGTAATTATCAACGACAGTCTCCCAGACACACAGGATCTCCTTTGCCATATCTTTGTCTGCTTTGCCTATACTGGAACATCTCTGTCCTTCACTCACCATGGGAACCATGCCCTGAATCCAGCTACAGAATCCAAGTTTTGGATTTTGCAGTTGCATTTGCTGTGTCTCCTCCAGAGATCATAAACTGCACTGTGGCCCCGTTTCCCAAAATGGAATTGCAGGCACTTCAGAGCACTGTAAAGAACTCACAGGGGCACCCGTGCTATTTTAGATTTTTGAGGGAAATGTAACAGTATTTCACATCAAAAGGCTGATGCACAAACTACTAATCTGAGATTGTTCTGAGGCCAGGATTGACTCAACTATATTTCTTAACTGTCCTCAAATATATGATAACATTATATTTTTTGCAAAACTGAAGTTTTTGTGGTTGCTACTAAAAAAGTCACCCAAAATTCAATGTGATACAAACAAATAATGAATAGTAGTGTTCAAGCTGATAAATTATGTGACAACCAACAGTTCACATATCTCATCAGTAATTGCAATTAGTTAAGAATAAAATAGTAATATTACTTTTTATTCCAAGTTATATTTTCCTAAAGGGTTATAATTTCTATGCCATAAATACTCATGAAGCTATTTGAATCCAGCTACTCAATAAAAGTAACTATAGGTGTTTCTTTTGGCTTCAGGGTGAATCATGAAAAATTACCTGACATACTAACAAAGCAATGAAATTGGGGAATTTTGGGACCTTATGTTTCAGTCCAGTGTGACTTGGCCCCAGCCAAGTTTTTCCCTGCTCCCTCAAGTCTGTTTCTTTCCATAGTGCACTGAGTGCTATTGGCCAAACTTGCCAAACTTGGGCACCCCAGTGCTTCAATCATGCCCTTCTCTCTGCTAGGAACAGTCTCTTTCATGCCCTTGATGTGTGCTTCTCCTCCTCGATGACTGCAGCACCTACATTGGCATCTGCCACTTTGAATTACATTCATTTGCTGGTAGATTTGTTTTTCCACTAACCTGTGAACTTCTTATAAGCAAAGAACAGATCTTATCTCTGTATACGCAGCACTGAGGGTAAAAGGTTACATGTGCTACGAGATCTGTCTAGAATTCTGGCTCTATGCTGTCTCTTTCCCTCTCTTCTAATGACATTGCTCTTATCCACAACTTCAGTTGTACCATCTAAATTGAAAGGACAGAGATCAAACATATTGAAGTTGACCACCTTCCTCATGGAAGTGCTGCTTTGACGGAAGGTTATTTATGGCCTGGAACATGGAGATGTGGGGATACTGTGGCCTCACTTCAGGAAATGTAGAAGTGAGGTTGGATCTGGGATGGGGGTCTAGAGTACCAGGATAGGCACATCTGCTTGCAGGCAGCAAAGATCTCCCCTAACATAAGCAAGCACAATTGCTTCTGTTGTATTATAGTATTATCTACTTTGGTTTATTCTGGTTCAGCTTGATGAGTTGGCTCAGTTAGTTAGTTGCCTGGTTGGAATCACAACCTTATACTTGTTCTTCCTGCCCAGGAAAAGCATCAGCACAATGATTCTAGCAAATGGGATCATGAAGAAGGGGATGGACTTCACAGAGCTTGGAACTGTCAGGGGCTCAATACTAGAGCCCAAGTAACAGTGACCTTCCCTCCACAGCTCCACTGCTAGTGTAACAAAGTTTCTTCTTCCTCTCTCCAGGACCTATCATCCATTACCAACTAATCATATACCCTCCTTACCTCCAAATCAAGGGCCAAAGAAAGGGAATTTGGTTTGTCCAGGCAACAAATGAGTCTACATTTCCCTAGAATTTTCCAAGAGCCCACAACCTAACTGTACTTCAGCCAAATGTCTACCCCTCCTCAGTCAGTGGAATTTAGGAGAACAGGGTCAGCAAATACCAGCATGGTGACCCAGGGGGAAAAGGTCCAGACAAGGGAGTTGTAAGAGCTGCAAATACCCTGAGCATTTGTTTCTCTGCTTCAGGTAGTCTTCACAGCTGTGCAATAGTAGCTAGCTATATAATGCAAAGCTGGCAGAAGCAGGGCCTGTTCTGTTGCAAGATTCATCATCCCGAAACTGTCCATTGTGGTTTGTGCCCATGCAGTGCTCAGAACATCCAGTTATGGAACCATTGATGTCAAGCTCATCATGTGACATTAACAAGAGAACTCTGTTTCCTTGAGAAATCTTTTTTTTTTTTTTTTTTTAATCTCGTGGGAGATCCATTGAATTGCTGTGTCTGTGAGCACAAATATGCCTTATTTATCCAAACAGAAGCCAAGAATGAAAGAACTAGTTCGTTTGTAAGGTACTGTCTCCCACCAAGAATTTAGGATTCTACAGTGATTTATGAACTTAAGAGTTTCTGGACCGCTGAATTGGGGATCGATGTGCATGATAAATGAATCAGTGAGGTGGTAAAAGAGAACTTCTTTAATCTGAGCAAAGAAACTCATTAAGTGAAGAAAAATGCTTTTACTTGGTATGTCGAAATAGTGGGGGACTGAATATTTTGTTCTTAGCCTAAATTGGTAGGTATTTTGCAAGTGTCTAGTCCAGGGTTGAATCTCCTATGAAGCCCTCCTGAAATCCAGGTTCATTATCTACCATGTCTTTGAATTCCAAAGAATGAATTTTTCCCAAGACTGTACCACTAGCCACATCATGGTCTCCAGCAGTGATTCGTGACGTTTTAGATTGTTTAGTTATTAATTCACTTTCACCCAAACTGCTTCTCTCTCCTACACCTTCTCTTCTTTTTTGAACATTGTAAGACCTGTTCCAAGTGATTCTTTTGTTTAAATTTAACCACCTATTAATTCTTTGTCTGAAGAAGTTCCTCAGACACTGCATGACCTCCCAACTCCCGTTCTTCCAGTAACTTCTGGGTTTCCACTTATCCAGCTTCCAACCTGATACTGATGACTTCTATCTCTGCATCCTTGTGATTACCTGAGGTACCAGGAATCTTTTGATACTCATGTAATTCTTCAGGCCTGACATGGCTGATCACTGATTCCTGCCTCCTTTCTGGAACTCAAGGTTCTCAAACCTTGAGTGAGCATCACATTCCCCAGGGAGTGCTTATTCAAGTGCAGATTTCTGGGTTGTATTTCAAAGTTTCTGACTTGGTATGTAGCCCTGGTTTGGGTCCATGCAAAGGTGAATGCAAATCAGATCCATAATAATTCTAATGTTGTTGGTTTGCAGGCCACATGTTGAGAAATGACTAGGGCTGATTTTGTGCCACTGAGCCCTGGACACTTGACAGTATCCCATCCCAAGACATTTTCTAGTTTTTGTAATTAAAAGGTATCAGAGAGATGACACCGGAATCTAGTCAATTGGGTCCAGAGTGCTTTAACTATTCTTCCATGTATAGGATAACCCTATCCCCTCCTTTCTTCCACAGAATTAACTAGGCCAAAATATCAGTAGTATAGAGCTTAAGAAATTCTCTGAAGATTCTTCCTTTGGCTGGATTTAGCTTATTCTCCCTCTTCATTTTTCTAATGGACCCTGCTTATGTTTATCTCATTGTCCTCACTGCTTCTTTTCTACTTTCCTGCCTATCCAAATGAGTTATGACAGCCCAAAGTGCCACCTGTCCCTGTCTTCAGGCAGTGTCAGCCTTCAGTCTAGAAAGCCTTTACTCAATCCCAGCCTGACTAATCTGTTTCCAATCATCTCAAGTGCTGCCCTTTCCAAGGACCCTTCATGACCCTGCTGACCTGCTGAATGAGCTGCTTCAACCTCCAAGCTCCCAGCACATGGTGCTTATGTCTCTCTAGAGCTCTTCTTGTTTGTTTATTTATTTTTTATGGCCCGCTCAGCCTGCCCTGAGGGCAGGGCTGGCACAGCATGTGGTGCCGGGGATCGAACCGCAGTCCCTGCAGCCACCCAAGCTTTCCTAAGCAGGCGCTTTAGACCACTGAGCTATCCTGCCAGGCCTCTAGAGCTCTTCTAACACTTACAGTACCAGATGGGAAAATCAAACTCACCAAACTGTTAAGCTCAAGAACTCCAAATTGAGCATCCACTTATGACACTACCTATGTGACCTTGGATAATTTATTTAACCATCTGTGTCTCCCTTTTCTGATCTGCAAAATGGGGTTGATATGATACCTACCATATTAAGGTGTGAGGTCAAACAAGCTAAGATACATGTATAGCATTTAGAGCTGAGCTGGGCAGTTACAAATAACTGTAATTGTTATATTTATTTGTAAATTCTGTGAAGATAGAGATGTATAGTGCACTTCTGTAGTTCCTTACTTCATAGCAGGCACTTGATAATATAAATCAGATTTCTGAATTGCCTGAAGACAGAAACAAATACAGATAAACTTAATTCTTTTCTTTTCTCCTTCCTTTTTCTCTCCTTCCTTTCTTTCTTCCTGTCTACCTGACTCCATTTATTTATTCAGTGAACACTTACTACACACCTAAATTAATTACCATTCATGTTTTTGGTTTCTAGGATCATGTAACAGAGCACTGAATTAAGAACTGACAGTTTAGGGCCTGGGGAGATAGCTCCATAGAACAAGAACTTTCCTGGCAAGCACAGGGTCCTGAGTTCAATCGCTGAACTGAAAACTTGAGTTCTAAGCCTTCAGATTCTAGAACTTTCCTAAAGTAATATGAAAACTATGAGATAATGAACTTGTGGAAGGTATTAAGCTCTCATTAAGTGTCAAGGATCTATTTTTCTAACCCACCCTCAGTTTTTATTTAATTAGTCAAACGAAGGGCCACTAGCATGATCAAAGAGTATTTGCATATTGTTCTTCACAGAAGAGTTGGAGAAATTATTGAGAAATAATTTTACAGGTGCTGTGAAAAACTAGAACGCTATGCAACATCCTCATCTGTTGGAGAATCATGCAGGGAGTGGTCGGCATCTTCCAGTCAAACAGCACTTATTCTCAGTGACTACAAGAACTCGTCTGGGAAGGAGCAATGTATAATCAAAGAAACTTGGGAAAAACTGGGTTAAATAAATAAAAACTAAACACATTTCTTTGTGGTCAGAATTCTCAGTTTTCAGCAAGCTAATGTGTATCATGAATCTCCAAAAGCAGGAAGTTGTGGGCATGTACAGCTCCCACTTCCTGGAAGTGATCAACTGCAAAACCCTTTCCCATGACGTGTGTCAGGAAACAAGAATGCTGTTGTGCACACATTAGACATGCTCAGTGGACGCTGCTCCAGGTCATCTTACTCACTAACAGGAGCTCCAGAGATAGGAGCTCCAGAGAA
Organism: Myocastor coypus; assembly: GCA_004027025.1. Lineage (NCBI taxonomy): Eukaryota > Metazoa > Chordata > Mammalia > Rodentia > Myocastoridae > Myocastor > Myocastor coypus. Next base: position 13,377 of record PVJA010026670.1, read on the forward strand.
ACCAAGGAACCCTGCCCAAGTCCCAATCAATCCAGTCTGATGCCTGGCCCAGAGACTTTTTTCAAACTAACAGATGAATACCACCTTCTTTCAAACTCATAGACAACAGAGGTTCTGATTTAGTTTCCAAGTGTTTTCAACTCAAATTTCAAAACTTCAGAAAGAGTAAAAGCGAAGTTTATGAAGAAAATAGCAGTAGAGTAGATTTAATGTCTTTTCTATTGAGAAATTAAATGGCCTCTTGACTTCTCTGAAGTTCTAAACTCAGCCTATTCCTTTCTGCCAACCCCAGCATAGAAGAGCAAACCTGATGATAATCATCTGTCACTTGTCCAATCAGTAAAAGATCAATTGTCACTCCTCATTTTCCTCACACATCCACTGTATTTAAGAGCAGTTTTCACAGCCTCCCTTAGATACATTCTTTTTCAAATCCTGGATCTTAAAGTTATAAATAAGAAGGTCTAATTCAGTACTATAAATTTATATCAAAATCAGGTGCCAGGTAGAGAGCTATTACAATCACCTAAACCTTACTGGGAGTCAGCATGTTTCATTTCTCAAGTAATATTAGCTATAGCAGTTTAGGTTTATACTGCAGGAACAAGGACTATCGGTAAATGAATATCAGTAAATAAAAGTTTCTCACATGAGTTCCATATCTCTCACCTAGATGGGAGAAAGGCTGTGCTCTATATTGTCACTTGGGCACCAGGGTCATGTGACTTTATGCCTCCCTGCTTGAGGAAACTAAAGAAAATGCAACCGGGAATTTCCTGCAGCTGATCTCATGCCCTGGCTCAAAAGAGGCCTTACCACCTCTGCTTCCACTCATTGATTAGAACCAGGGATGTGGTCCTACGCAAGTATGAGGGGGTGAAACAGTCTATGCCTCAAATAACCAAAAGGAAAGAGAATCAGGTGTACATAAGGCCTAGCGATCTCTACCACAGCACAAGTTAGATATCTGAGTTAAAAGCTAAGCTTTTTATTTTGCATGGTACTGAAGACTGAACCCAGAACTTTTACACTGACCTGTATCCCTTTCTATTTGTTTGTTTGTTTTGTTTTGTTTTGTTTTTTTGAGACAGGGTCTCAAAGGTATTGCACACTGAAAAAATGCTTTTAAAACTTGTGAATGAATTGAAAGAATTATTTCAAAAATCAGGGAGTGGGGGCCCGGCAGGATGGCTCAGTGGTCTAAAACGCCTGCTTAGGAAAGCTTAGGCAGCTGCAGGGACCGCGGTTCAATCCCCAGCACCACATGCTGCGCCAGCCCTGCCCTCAGGGCAGGCTGAGCTGGCCATAAAAATAAATAAACAAACAAACAAAAGTTCTGAAACAAGGAAACAATAAAATAAAAATAAAAATCAGGGAGTATTCAATGAATTTGAATTAATCAATTTTGCCCTTACTTTCTGATCTTGAAAAAATTTGATCACTATTCTACAGACTTAGTTTTTATCTCTGTAAAAATAAGAGAACTGAACTATCATATTATTATATTCTAACATTATATGGTGGGATAAGAGCATTTGCCCCAAGAAATATGCTCCTTCTTTGTAAAAGAGATCCTGTTAAAAAACAAAAGCCCTACCATGCTTGGCGGAATTATCCCTTGAACCAGCAAGCGTTTTTCTTTTTTTCTTTTTTTTTCTTCTTAAATAAATGGAGAAGCCACAGAGGAGAGAACAGTGCAGAGAAAATGCATCCAGAAATAGCCTTTCATTTCAAGCCAGAGTCTAGTAGTAGCCTTAAGCAGACTGGAGATATCCACTTTGCTTTTGGGAGATGCCAAGGTTCTCTCTTTAATCAAAGAAGATGTTAAGAGAAGCACGCACGCGCGCGCACGTGCACACACACACACACACAGACACACACACACACAATTTAATATTCTTTGAGCATTCCCAGGCCTAGACCTAGGCCCAGGAAACAGCGCTATTATAACTGAGATGCCAGGATATTTGGCACTGTTGAGTTCTTGTCTGGCCAGGTGCAGTACTTTATTTATTAAAGACTCTAGCTCTTTGGGCCAGAGTTCAATGTATTAATTTATGCAGTTTGCTCCTTTAGACAGAAGACCAGTTTGAATACCCCTGGCTCAGGGTGACCCAATTTTCACCTAAGGCATTAACTCTGAAGCTTTTTCCATCTTCTCTTTTCCTATGCTTGTATTTGTATTTCCATGCTTGCAAAAGACTAAGATCCAATGCCTTACTCCTCCCCTTTTCAGTGTTTCTCTCTTCCCTTAACGAATTGTACATGAATTGCATTCTCAATTTAATTCACCTAGCCTTCATTTACTGAAGGATAGTTACATGCAAGCTATGTGTTCCTATAAATTAAATAAGACCCTAGTCCCTATATAGAGGGGCTATGAAATTCCTTAGAGACAGACATACAGACAATCCATTTCTGGAAAATACAGCATTTTCAGAACTCTGGTAGTGTCTTTGCTACTTAAGAAGTTCACTGGGAGTTTCTTGGAGAGAGCCCAGCACCTTGGCCTGGGAGATGGCTATCAGTATAACAGACATGGGCACTGGGCACTGGGCACTGGAGGAGCCTGGGCTCAAACCCAATGGGCTAAAATAATATACTATGTTTGGAAAACTTCAGATACTCTCACTTGGTTTAAGTATGGAGAAAGAAGAGGTGTGAAAGAGAAAGAGTAGGACGCTGGACAATAATTGACCTTGTTCTCTGAAAAGAATTTATTTGTCCTTCCCAAGGGTGTTTGGAGAAAAGATTTCTAAAGACAAAAATGTCTCTTGAGGTTCCAAAGTGAATCTTAGTACTGTCAATTAGGGTCTCAAGGAAAACAGCACATTCGTATTAGGATAATTTAAGGATATATTTATTTACAATGGTTCTATTAATAGAGGCATGTAGGAAACCCACAGCAAAGTGCAGAGGTCAGGGGTCAGAGGAAGAGGAGATGTATTACTATCAGTCTGGAAGAATGAGAGGAGAAATGAGCTTGGAGGAACTCAAAGGAGCAAGTTACATAGGATAATACCAGGGAGAGTTCTGGAAAATAAATTCCTTGACTCCACCTCTCCTTTCACCAGTCTTCTGCCCAATCTACCCACAGGCCCAGTTCAACACCAGAGACCACTGCCACTGCCCATGAAGACAACCATTTCTTGGAGGGTTTAAAAGTGATACCAGGTGTTATCTCTTGAAGTCATGGGTGGGGCTTTCAGAAGTGGCTGGATCTAGGAAATGTGATGCTGGGACCAAAGGTGAGTGATTACTAAATTGGTCCACTGATTGGTTTGGCATAATTCTGGGAGTGGAAAATAAAAGGCCTTCTGAGTGTGAGTGCTACTTGGCACAAGGGCAGGTAGTCTGAATAAAATATAAGGGGCAGAAAGAGGGCTACATCTGCTGGAAAATAAAATAGGTAAAACTCCTGAAGACATTCACACAGGCAAAGACTTTATGAATAAAAGTCTGATCAGACAGGAACTATCAACAACTGGGATCTCATCTTATTAAAAAGCTTTTCCACAGTAAGAGAAACCACCAACAGAGTGAAGAAGAGATACTTCACAGAGTGGGAAAAAATGTTCACCATCTGCTCCTCAGACAACATAAAAAACATAGAAAACATAAAGAACTCTAAAAAGTCAGACCTCCTAAATTTAAAGACCCAATCCAAAATTAGGAATCTGAGATGAAATATACATTTATCAGGTGAACAAATACAAGCAGCAAATAAATATATGAAAAAATGTTCAATATTGCTGGTCATTGAAGAGATGAAAGTTTAAGCAACGAGATTCCATTTTGCCCCAAAAAGAATGGCTATTATCAAGAAATCAACCAAGAACAACTGCTGGAGGGGCTATGGGGGAAAAGGAACCCTTCTCTACTTCAGATAGGTGCAACCACTGTAGAAATCAGTATAGAGATTCCTCGAAAAATGAAAACTAAAGGTCCCGTTTGACCTAGCCATTGCCCTCCTCAGTATCTTCCCAAAAGAACTGGAAGCATCGTACCACAGTGACATATCCACATCCGTGTTTACAGTGGCATGATGTACAATAGCTAAGTCTTGGAAACAACTCAAGTGCCAATCAAGAGGTAAATGAATAAAGATGTGGGGTTTTTTACTATGATGGAGCACTACTCTGCCATGAAGAAGGATATGCTCAATACATCCCCAGGTAGATGAGTGCACCTTGAGACTATATTATTAAGTGAAATAAATCAGACACATATGTAAATACCACATTGTTTCTCTGGTGCGATAAGGATAAAAATGTATAATAGCTATCATGAATCAGGAAGTATCCAAATGGGAGGAGAAGGAGGGTTGAAAGGAGGGGAAGGGAATGGGAAAACAAAAATTATATCAGACTCATCACGTCATGTGACCGAGGTCTGCTGAGTGGGGCGCCACTGGCTGCCGGGTCCTAGGTAGAGTGGTAGGCTGGTAGGATGGAGGGGACTTTAGAGCAGCATTTGGAGGACACAATGAAGAATCCCTCCATTGTTAGAGTCCTGTGTACAGACTCACAAGGACTTAATTTGGGTTGCCGAGGAACACTATCAGATGAGCATGCTGGGGTGATATACGTCCTGGCTCAGCAAGCAGCTAAGCTGACCTCTGACCCCACTGATATTCCTGTGGTGTGTCTAGAATCAGATAATGGGAACATCATGATCCGGAAGCACGATAGCATCACGGTGGCAGTGCACAAGATGGCCTCCTAGTGTCTCCTGACCGTTCTTCAGCACCCCTTCATTGAGACTCAGTCCTACCTATTAACTGTCTTGTAAAGCTTAAGAGTTCCACTGGCTAGGCCTTGCATCTGATGTGCATTGGGCATTTTTCTATTTATTTTAGATTAAGTTGCTTTGTAACCAGCCTATCAGGATATTAGAAAAGGATCATGTTTTGAGGCAGGTCCAGGTTACTTTGTTTATAGAGTTTTACATTCAATAAATCTGTGTAGTTGAAAGCTTAAAAAAAAAAAAAGTTATATCAGACACAGGTACAAATCCTCTATAATGAATGTGGGGATCATTATGTATATCTTTTTTTTTTTTTTTTTTTTTGAAATAGGGTCTCGCCGTGCAGTTCAGGCTGGCCTTGAGCTCACTTACGTGGCCCAGGCTGGTCTTGAACTCGCAACAACCCTTCTGCCTCAGCCTCCCAAGTGCTGGGATTACAGGATTACAGGCGTGTGCCACCACTCCCGGCTCATTACGTATATCTAAAATGTACCAATAAAATCTGATTTAAAAGAAAAAAGAGAATTGAAAGCACCAGGAAGAGCATTTCTTGAGTTCTTCAGAAGAAGGTAGGATAAAAGGACACTTCTTTAAAATGGCAACAGTATCAGAATTTCTCAAGCAATTGGCAATCAAGAACAGGAATGTGTTCAGCCTGTGAAAGTATCCAAAGGCCGTCCTGGGTCAGCCATGAGCTTCTGTCCCAATTTTAATTCCTCCTCTGATGTTTAAGCTTTGCACAAAGCCATAACAGTGAAAGGTGTCGGTGAAGCAGCCATCACTGACATTTTGATGAAGAGAAAAGTACCCATCATCAACAGCCTACCCCCAGGAAAAGGGGAAGCCACTGCATGAGGCTCTGAAGAAAGCTCTCACAGGTCGTCTAGAAGAAGTGGTGTTAACTCTGCTGAAAACTCCCACCAGTTTGGTGCAGATGAGCTCAGCCATGGAGAGTCTTGGAACTGATGAAGACATCCTCACTGAAATTTTGACACCAAGTGTCTTAGTTACTTTTTAATCGTTGCCAAGACAAATACCAGACACTCAAAATGAAGGAAGGAAAGATTTATTTAGCTCACAGTTACTGGAGGTTTCAGTCCATGTTCGGCTGGCCCAAGGCTGAGTGGAGCAGGGTGGAGAGCATCCAGTTCATGGAGGCAGAACAGCAGCAAAATGGCAGCAGAGGCAGCCAGTCAATCAGGGCAGCAGAGCAGCAGCAACAGCTAGAGCTCCAGTCTGTCTCTCTGTCTCTCTTTATGTTACATTCAGGCTCTCCGCCTTAGCTCCCGCCCTAGGCTACACCCATAATCCCAGAAGTACTTCCACCCATAATCCCACCAGTACTAAAACCCATAATCCCAGGGATCACTGATCAAGTCTCAAACTCTAGAAGTCTCCGCCCAATGACTCCATGAGGCTTTGGGGGGACAACTAGACATAAACCATAACACCAAGAAAGAATAGAGAAATCAGAAATTACTAGAGTACAAGGATGAACTAAAGAGAGATTTGGCCAAAGACATCACTGCAGACACATCTGGAGATTTCCAGAAGGCTCTGCTTTCTTTAATAATGACCAATGTGAAGATCTTGGTGTGAATGAAGACTTAGTAGATACAGATGCCAGGGCCTTATATGAAATTGGAGAAAGGAGAAAGGGGACAGATGTGAATGTGTTCAACACCATTCTAATGACCCCAGCTGCCCCCATTTTTGCAAAGTATTTTAGAGATACACCAAGTACAGTGGCATGACAGGAACAAGGCTCTGGACCTGGAGCTGAAAGGTGACATTGAAAGGTGCCTCATAGCCATCGTGAAATGCATCACAAGCACACGTGCCCTCTTTGCTGAGAAGCTTCACGAGGCAATGAGGGCGCTGGAACTCGTCATAAGGCACTAATCAGGATCATGGTCCCTCACCCAGAAATCAACACGAATGATATCGACGTATACTCTCAGAAAATGTATGGGATCTCTCTCTGTGCCACGCCATTCTGGATAAAACCAAGGGAGATTATGGAAAAATTCTGGTGGCTCTTTGTGCAGGAAACTAAACATTCCTTTGAAGCTCTCAAGTATTCTTAACAAAAGACTTCTGAACCATAGTTTTTCATTCTGCTACATTGGCTTAACTAGGAAAGTTGGCTGAGTAGGTTTGCAGCATAACTACCTGCTTCCTGAAAAACAGTATAGCCTATAAATCTTTTTTTATATCATAACTCTATATAATGGAGATAAGTTTGTTTTTAAAATATGTTTTCAGAAATCATAACACCCCATATACAAGTTGTTTTATTGCCGGAGAAAGATGTTTATGTAGCTAAAAATAAAAAAATCACATGACAAAAAGAAAAAAAAAAGATGGCTTCTGGGGTTGTTTGCTGCTTGATACTTTGTTGCTTCACGGCCTTGTGCCTGTCATGAACTGTTTGTCCTCTGCAGTGTCCCCTCTGCCGTGGCCCGGGCCTTGGAGCCAGCCAACTATGAACTGAAAGCTCTGTAATCTGTGAGTTACAATAAAGCTTTCACCCTTTAACTTTGCACATGGAATATTTTGTCTCAGCAGCAAGGAAAGTAACTAACATGCCAGGCAGTTTGAGGCTGAGGTGCTATTGCTGGTGAGAAGGTATTTCCTTGTGCGTACTCCTGCTCCTCAGTATTCTCCCCTTCCTCATGGTCGTTCCCTTCACACTGAGGGCAAAGTCTGCCGTATCCTTCATGGCAGCTGGAATCTGCTTTATGGGGTATATAATCAAATGGACCCAGACAACTTAAAGAAATGATATTTTTCAGACTGTTGCAACAGAGAACACATTCATTAGTGCAGGAGCTGTAGAACTATATAGAGCCAGGTAAACAAGGAGATTATGTGAAGAAACAGACTGTTCTATCTATGTCACACAGGGAAAGCTGATTTGGGGGTTAGTCACTTTCTGGAGTGCAAAGCGTGACAAGACTTCTTAACTGGCTTTCCCACAGCATGGGGCTCGAGTAAAGTTCAAGAGGACTAATTCTCCCTTTTGTTCAAGACAAGTCAATGTTATTCTCCCTGGACAACTGATCATAAACTTTCTGACGGTAGGTAGTAGGGTCTAAGGTAGTAGTCTCGCAAGCTCTCCTTTTGGTGTTCTTCCTGCAAAGCCAGTTGAGTTAATGCCCACTGAGGGATAAGGCGAATGCCAGAGCACATGCTTTTTTATTTTTTATTTTTCTATTATTTAAGACCTTTATTAACAGGTGCTTGCAGTTTGTTGACTTTTTGGGAAAAAATCAAGTTGTAAATTTTTATTACAAACTAAAAATGAAGTTTTTAAAAATCTTAACTTGGCCAGATATGAAACAATTTGAAAACCTTTAAAGGTGCATTGAGAAAAACAAGGCTTTAAAGAAAAACCAAAATATGTTTGTCATTACCAAAAAGAGATGTCTTTAGGTAAAAATAATAAAAATCCCATGCTGCATAAATAATACAGACAGTTCTAGTTATCTGGTCAATGGGCAAAAAGCAAGCACTTAAGGTCTTCAGTTCCAATCTTTTGTTCATTTCTTATTGCTGGAATTTCCTATTCATTTCTTTCTTGCTGGATGACTAAACCCAATGATGGTAGAGATTTTAAGCCAGCATTTACTCAGCCCCGCTCTGATCATCTTTGGGAGCAGATGAATTCTCAGCTGGTGGATGGGCTGCTTTTGTCTCTTTGCTATCTTGTGGTTTAGGGTTTTCTGGGCATCTGCGTTGGTAATTGAAGTTGCGACGGTACCAACGTTGAGGCAGCTGTAGACCTTGGGTCTCATCTCCTTGAGTTTCCTTATCTTCTTCATTGCCATCCTCTCCAGGCTGTCTTTGGTGTGGAGGGTCCCTGCAGAATCGTGGTTTATAACCTCGATACATATTCTGTCTCCCTTGTCTACCTTGGTCTCCTGCACTTTGGTTGTCAATGACATCCATCACTTCTCCTGGCACAGGAGGGCTGGGATACTGTGGTCCACACCCCTGGGGTCTCTGTATGTAGTAAGGTGGGAACCTTCACCTGCCGTAGGGCCAGCCAGCATTGTTGGGCCTAGCCTTTGGGAGCTCTCTGATCCGTCATTCTTTTCCCCACTCTCACTATTCTAGTAATTCTACTGGTCACTGTGTGGAGCGCCCCTACAAGGTGGATAGCGTCTATAATGGTTATGGTCTGCTGCGAGTTTACTTTCTAGAGCTGGAACTGCACCAGGGCCTGGAACATTGGTGGCTTGTCTTCAATAGCAACAAACTCCACAGTTTCTCTATTTCCTACACTTTGAAGATCCTTCCTGAGGTTATTCTTCTTTATGGCAGTCTGGTGTACAAATACATCTTCCTTGCTATCATTCCTGTTGATGAAGCTATATCCGTTTCTTACATTGAACCATTTTACTGTTCCCAAAACCTTCGCTGCGATGACCTTGGCCCCAGCAGATGCCGCCAATGTGAGGTCACCTGGGGCCGCCCGCTCCCCGTGTTGCTGCTCATGGTGCCAGGCTTGGTGTCAGCGGTGCTGAGGGCCAGGGTACCAGCAGCTGTTGGGTAGCGGCTGCTGGGTCACCCCTGCTGGCTGAGGTAATGGTGACTGGGGCCTGCTGCGGCCGCTTTGGCTCCTCCCGGGGTGTGATTGGTAACTACGCCAGCAGCAGTGGGGATACTCAGGGCTCTCTGGAGGAGGATCTTTGCTCCCACTACCTACCGATCAAACTCCACATATTTTAAAGAAAAAAAATATATGAAACACCTCACATCAAGAGAGAGAGAGATTAGTTTATATTATACTAAAAAGCCAGGGATGAATCCTGAAGTAGACCTAGTCTAGGGACTCCAAGGAGTCAACAGAGGAGAACTTTTTATATACACCATGCTGCATACAGTGTGTGTCAGCATTAGGATACATGTACTCTGGAAGTGTCTCCCATAGTCTTGTTTGCTTCACACATGAGGGCGTTACCCGATCTTTCCTTTGGGCTTCCTTCCCCAGTGATCCACCCAGAGGAAAAAAAAAATCTAGTTTAGGCATTGTGTGACCATGATGAATTATTTAAGATTTACATCAAGTCATTGCGCTTTACCCCTCAGGCCTTCTTCAAATTCAAGAGAAAAGAAGCTAGAGCAAGGAAACTTGGAATCCCAATCAACAGGAATCTGAGTGGTCAGGCTTTGCTTTCTCATCACAGAAGACTATGTGGGAGGAAAAACACCTAGAAAAGTTGATAAGGAATGTTGCAGTCAGATATAGAATAAAACCGGAAGAACTGGAAATTTTGCACTGTGCACTCTGTAGGTGCTTCAGATAATCTTTGAAAGGATTGCCTTGAGCAAGGTAACAGGAGCTAGTCCAATTTGCAGGGAGATACACCCAGTGTTTTCTCCTCCAGATTGGGACAGAAAGAAGTCAGCTAAGCCTCCAGTGGAGTTTGCCTATCCACCCCTTACTCACAATTCACACACTGCTTAAAGGCAATGAACAAAGCCAGAATCGGGTAACAGGAAAGCACATGCTCTGGAGAAAGTACAGATTTTTGTTATACAAAAGTTTTTTCTCTACAGTCACCTTCCTCTTGGTGAAAATAATCTCAGAGAAAGACTATTCTTCTTTGTTTTTTGAGACATGGTTTTGCTATGTAGTTCAGGCTGGCCTTGAACTCTCTGTTTATCCCAAGCAGGCCTTTAGCTCAGGCTCTCCTCCTTTCTCAGACTCCTGAGTGCTGAGATTACAGGCTACACCACCATGTCCAGTGAAAGACTACTCTTAAATACCAAATATCCCCCACCCCACATGACTTGCCAGCCCTCCCCCCAAGGTACACTGAAACAGCAATTGAGACTGGGCTTGGTGTCACCTGCCTGCAATCCCAACACTTGGGAGGCTGAAAACAAGAGGATCATTACAAGTCTCCTCTGTGTAGTGAGACCCTATAGACATGCTTTGTTATGCAGGTCTTACTTTAACTTGCCCTTAACCACCCAGCAGAAAAGTTTAACCACGTGGCATAAAATGTAAAGTTAGGTTAGTATGCTAAGCTGTAAAAGGCTTAAATCAACAACTTCTGACATTGTTATTTCTTCCAATAACCCACTGTGATTATGGAATATTGGACTATATATACAACTATTTTCTTTTAGTTCCATGAGAAGAAATTTTTTGTACCAATAATGATAAGAAAAATTATCATGTCTACATCTGTGCTCTGAATAACTATTATGAGGACAACAATATGCATTGTATAAGTTATTGGGAATGTACTACTAACATGTTTTGAAACTGTCACATTGTTATTTCTTATTAAAAGTAATAAAAAAGAAGAAAAATAAATAAACATAAAAATTTAAAAACCCACCACCAACAACTAAAATCATCAAATAAAGACAAGCTCATTAGATTTGGCCTGACTATTTGCATAGATGCAAATAATGGTAATTTTTTATATATATGGCTTTGTAAACTTGCTTCCATAGGAAGCTTTCATGAGAACCTCAAACTACACCTTTAAAAACCTCTCAGATTTAAGAAATCAAGTCAAAAAGTAATCAACAAACTTCATGCTTGGCTCCTATAAGCTTAACAGAATGTCACCCGGAGATTCTCAAAATATTCCAAGTTTCTCAAACCTCCCAGGAAGTGTTTTTTGTTTTCACTGTAATACTAGGAAGCCTATAAAGAAGAGAAGGGTACTTTTCCCAATAAGGCTTTGTAAGTATTGGCTCCATAAAGTTAGCCTTTGTTGCTTCAAATGGTCACATTCATTAAATAAGCATCATGCTCAAATATGACGTTTCAGCCAGGGCCACAAGTATATAGACAATGTTTCTAATTGTACCTTATAGACAGGGAAGACAGATCATTCCTGAAGTTATCCAAATAACTATATTCCCATGAAGAGAATACACTATACTGGATGATTCCTGAATTCTGACAAGATCTGACAGAGATGAAAAGATAAATGTTTATGTTTTTAAAAGCATAATCTGCAAATTTTCATGAGCTATGGTCAACTTAAGAAGAAAGATAGCTTAAGGTGTTCCTAATATACAGAGGATTAACTAGAGAGTCGAAGCACCAACAATATCCCTGCAAAATTGCGAACATCCCCATAATTTTATTTACCCTATCATTAATTTTTTATACTATGCTATCATTATAGGTCCATCTGATAGCTTCATGAGTCCACCTCCTGCTGGGGCTAAAAGGGCCACTCATTTCAGATCCACCTCCACCTTTAAGTTTTTATTAGCACATGTTGCAGTACATAATGAGCCTATCATTTTTTTTTTTTACTGAAGTCCCAGAAATTCTAATTCAATCCATTGAGATGATATAGTCTCTAAGCTATTTAAGACAAGATTTCAGAAGCTTATACCAAAAAGGACCTCTCAAAATCTTCTTCCATGGAGCTCTGAAATAGTCCTTTGTTGAGAGAAAACCACTTAGGCAAGACTTCAAAGAAGCATCAGAGTAAAGTAAAACTTACCTATGGACAACAAGAGGCTTTCTACATTTGTGTTAAGAAAACTACAGCACTCCAGAGAATGACATCAGAGAAGCCATGAAAAAATAGAAAGATCTCCCTAGTTCCTGGATAGGCAGAATAAAAACTGTCAAAGTAGCCATACTTCCAAAGCTGATGCAAATATAGTGTAATCCAATGAAATGCCAGAAGAATTCCTCAAAGAACCAGAAAAAACAGTCCTAAAATTTGTACGGAAGTATGAGAGACATAATAGTGAAAGCAGAGCTGAGCAACAAGATCAAAGTAGAAACCATCATAATTCCAGACTTCAAGTAATATTGCAGAGCTGCAGTGATAAAAACAGCATGGTACTGGCACAAAAAAACAGACATATGAGTCAACAAAACAGAACAGAGGAGGCCAAAATAGCTCCAGAAACATTCTGCCATTTGATCTTTGAGAAAGGGGCTAAAAACATGCTAGTGGAAAGATGCCCTCTTTAGCAAATAAAAATTTTCTTTAGCTAGAAAATCCAGTTATTCTCACATAGAAAATTAAATCTACAGCATATCTCTCACCACATACTAAGCTAAAATCAAAATATATCAAAGATCTCAATGTTAAAACAAATATTTAATTAGCTATAAAATAGACGAAATTCTTAATGCATTGGCATAGGCGAGGATTCTACGCACAGAACCCGATTTGCACAAGAAATAGCATCAAAAATCAGAAATGGAATTATATGAAATTAAAAAGCTCTGTGCAACAAAAGAGAAACAGCCAACAGACTAAAGAAATGCCTTAGGGGATGGGAAAAATATTTGTCAGCTATACTCTGAACAGAGAGCACAAATCTAAAATATATAAACAGTCAAAAAATTAGACAATTCCAAAATAAAGTACCCAATAAAAAATGAGCAGCTAAAATGAATAGACACCTCTAAGAAAAAGTACAAATGACCAATGTTGAAAAAAATGTTGAACATCTCTGATTGCTGGAGAAATGCAAATTAAAACAGCCTTCATTTTGTGGAATAGTAAATTTTCTATTTACATCGACAGACCTCAAAATACTGGAAGGGAGTTTATCTTAAGATGCTATAAATGATAATAATGTTTTTGTCCACTAGAAATATACAAGTTGTGCTATAACAAAAAAGTCATGCAAGCAAAATATACACTCTTATCCCATAACTTCACATAAAGTTGAAATAATAAACTTCAAATATTATGATGAAATATCACTCTGGGGCCAGGAGGAGATAGCTCAATAGAATAAGTGCCTGCCTGGCAAGCATAGGTTCCTGAGTTCAATTCCTGGTACTGCAGTACTGCAGAAGAGAGAGAGAGAGAGAGAGAGAGAGAGAGAGAGAGAGAGAGAGAGAGAGAGAGAGAGAGAGAGAGAGAAATATCACTCCCTCTAACCCCAAGCAAAGGATAGAAGACAAACAGAAAACAAAAAAATCTTGAATACTCACAGCAGAAAACTTCACAAAAAAAATATACCTCCATTTCCAAATTCAAATGGAATCATTATTTGCTTTTCTACCAAGTGAAGCCTTGGGGTTGAGGCGATAGCTCCATGGAACAAGTGCCTGCCTGGCAAATGCAAGGTTGTGAGTTTGAACCCCAGTCATCCAAAAAAAAAAAAAAAAAAAAAAAAAAAAAAAATCTGTCTTCCAAGTCAAGCCTTGTTTCCAAGGCCAGGCAGGCTTTACATAAATATTGTTAGTACTATGAGGAGTTGACGCTGACTCAATCACTATGAACCCACGGCTTTCAGAGCTTCTGACCAGGACCCTGCACATGTAATACAGCTTCTACTGTGGTCCCACGCATGCATCCATAACTAGAGCCCAACTGTCATGGCATAAGTACTTCCACCATGCTTCATTATTGGTTATAAACCTGACATCACTGAAGCACTGAATAGGAGTGGCAAAGAAATGCACACAGCCAGCTTTCAGTGCACAAGTATGGCACACACACATCAACACGAGTAAGAAACTGCTAAACTAATGTTGCAACAAGCACAGGTGGAAAATCCCTTTCTAAATGTGGAAACTTGCAAATCAGGGGAACTAGTTAATATGGAATACCTGAAGTTTTTCTTTGCAGAATTTTGAAGTCTTTGGAAAGCCTATTTTCCCCCATCTAATTTCATCTTCTGTTGTTGATGTTCTAAGAGAAGTGGTCCCTCTACTTTGAGTCACTCTTGATTTTGCTGAAGAGAAAAATTTTCTTCAACACAGATGACATTTTGTGTACAAAGCATTAAAAACTTGTGTCCAATACACTGTGGAAATGAATATGTGTGTGTGTGTGTGTGTGTGTGTGTGTGTGTGTGTGTGTGTGTGTGTTTAGTTTCACATCACTCTTGCTGTTCTGAACAATTGAATGCATATTGATGGTTTTCCATTAGGGCTTAAAGTTCTTCTCTAAATAAGAGAATTTTATTGGTGCATAGCAAACTGCCTTGAAAGTCAATTACATTTGATAACACATTTGTTTCTTGTGAGGTTGAAGGTTTGCTGCAAGGACAACCTGCTCCTCACTTAGTTTACTGTTGCTTGCAGGGTGGCTGGGACCCTGTTCTGAGCTGGGCTTGACCTTTATGCTCTTATCTGCCTCCTGGGACAATGGGGCCAGACTGATGGAACCATCCTTTCTTGTGGAAATTCAGGAAGGCAGAAAGAGATTTGAAAGAAAAACTCTTTTAAGGGCATCACTTTTGCCTCTTTCTATTAAGCCAGGCAAATAACAGGGCTAAAACCAGAGGCCAAGGATGGGGAAAGTGCCACACTCATAGATAGCACTGCAAAATCCCATCCAGAGGATGTGCTTGCCAGAAGGGGTAAAGCATTGTAGCCTGTGGTAGGCTGAATAATGTACCACAAAGATAACTACATCCTAATCACTGGATCCTGTAGATGTGACCTTCCATGGCAACAAGGGACTTTGCAGATGTTATTAAAGGTTTGGAGATAATAGAGATTGTCCTGGTTTTTCTAGATGAGTCCAGTGTGACCACAAGAATCCTTCTAAAAGGAAGGCTGGAGATTCAAGTTTAGAGCTGCACACGGGAGTATGGATGGGAGTAGATGGGGGTAGGCCCATGCAGCGGCCTCTGGTGGGTAAACAGAAGCTAGGAAAGAGTCACCTCCTAGGCCTCAAGAGCAAAGGGAAGTCTTGCCAACACCTTGGCTTCAGTGACTGCAAGAGGAACGTCCTTGTTGTGCTGAACTGCTAAACTTGTGGTCATTTGTTACTGTGAATAAAAAACTTTCAGAAAGCAGGGTGCTGATGCAACAAACTCCTCAAACTGACGAAGTGGCTTTGGGACTTGGGCAATGGTGGGTACACTAAGAAGTTGGAGCAGCATCATAGAAGAGTTTAGAGTACCTTGATGAGATTTTTAGAAATATGGGTGATGAAGGTGCTGTTGGTAACAATTCAGGAGGAGAAAGGGAGCGTGCTGGCAAGAAATGGAGAAAACGGGATGTGTGTTCTACAGTATCAGAATGTTGGGTGAACTGTGTAGTACATCGATGCAAAAGAGCATCTCAAAAATGTATTTGGATGTTTAGCCGAGGAGAGTTCCTAGCAGCATATGATAGGTACAATCTGGTTTATCATTTATTGTTTTTTTTTTCCAATTCTTTTATTGTTTAAATTTAACAATGGTTATATTACATATTTTCATCATCGGATCAGTTTAGATTAATACATATAGGTATATAAGATTGATCAAACAACTAAACATTAACCTTTCTAAATCCACATTACTTTTTTTTTTTCTTTTCCCCCTTTTTTTCTTT
>PVJA010026671.1:0-29343 GCA_004027025.1 Myocastor coypus
AAGGCTTGAGGTAGAATGGAACTTTTGTACATTGTTAGTGAGAACATATACTAGTACAACCACTATAACAATAAGCATAGAGATTTCTTAAAAGTCTCAAACTAGCTATTCCATCTGACCTCACTATTCCCCTTCTAGGTATCTTTCCCCAAAAGTTAAAGATGTCATATTATAATGATATATGCATGCCTACATTTATAGATGTACAACTGATAATTAAATCTTGGAAGTGCCTATATGTCTATCAGCAGTTGATGGGATAAGTAAAGTATGTAATTTATACATAACAGAACATTACTCTGCCATAAAAACGAATGAACTTGAGTCATTTGTAGGAAAAGTGATATAATTGAACCCATGAATTTAAATGAAATCACTGAGACACACAGTCTTAAATGTCACATGGTTTCTCTTATATGAAAAAACCCCAAATGTAAACATACATCAAAATAAAATGTAGAGAAAAGGCTATATGCAGCTAAGTCGTTTGAAAAAGGGAAAGGGACGATGAGATAGTGGATGAGGGGAGTGAGGGAAGTGTAATGGCATAAAACACGTAATATGATGTGTTCTGTCCATGTGCCAACTTTCCCCAAAGAATCTGATTATTTTGCAGTACAAAAATGTACTAATAAAAGCCACAAATTAAAAAAACAAAAGATATGATTTGGGTTTTTGTGGCAAGGAGATGAGATAAATCTTGATTAATAAGTGATAGAAGCTTTTACTTCAGAGTTAAACTTGTAATGAAAAATGTAAAACTACAAGGCAGATTCAAGGGCAAGTTGAGACTTAGATTAATCATGAGTGAAATGCCTGTGGCGACACGTCTAGCAATGTAAAGGGCGCAGAATGGTACAGGAGGCTTGGAAGGAATCTGAAGACTTTGAAGATCGTCAGTGCTCTTAACTCATTACCTTCAGTTGACCCCAAACACAAATTGGCTGCTTTCTCAGATTTTCATGATCCCTATGTGTTTTTCAAAGCCAGGCAGTAAGTTTCTGTCCTCTTTCCTGAGAAGAGCTTCTGTAGTTGTGGGATCTTTTTAGTTGATAGACATTTTCCTATTGTTATATTCAAACAAAACTTAAAATATAATTTTTTTAAAATTTCAAGAGTCAAATCTGGCTCAATAAGAATTCAAAGTTAAAAAACAGTGGTGAGGTTCTCCAAACCTAAAAAAAAGATATGACTATTTATAGATTTAGAAAAGAATAGTTTATACTGTGTTAACATATGCCAATAGGAGAAAAACTAACTGAATATAAATTTTTGACTATGTTTTGTTTTATTCAAGTCACTATAAGGCTGAGAGTGCTTCTCCTTTTTACTTATTTAGTGGTGCTGTATTTTTATTTTTATTTTTATTTTTATTTGCTGTACTGGGGGTTCAACTCAGGACCTTGTGCTTGTCAGGCAAGTGCTTATTTTACTGAGCTATCTCCCTGACCCCTTCCTTTTTACTTACTTATAACAGGAACTCAAAATGGTCATGTTTATTAAATGTTGAGAGGTTATTTTTCTAGTTGGAGGTTTGAGACTTCCGAAGCACTAACTGGCTGGCAGAAGAGTTGGGAGAGCAATGGGTTATGTGTTAAAGGTTTGGTCACCAGCTGATGGCACTATTGGCCTATCTTGGAACCTTTAGGGGGTGAGACCTAGAGACTGAAAATTAGATCCTTGAGGATGTGCCCCTGAAGAGGATATTGGGACACTGCCTCTTTCACTCTCTCTTCTTTTTTCTTTTTTCTCTTTTCTTTTCTTTTCTATTCTTTCTTTTCCTTTCCTTCCTCTCTCCCCCCTCCCTTTCCTTCTTTTTTATTTTTGTCTTTTTGACCCTGCTATGTAGTTCACGTTGGCCTTGAGCACACTTCTGTAGCCTAGGCTGGTCTCAAACTTGCACTGATCCTCCTGCCTCAGCCTCCCAAGTGGTGGGTGCTGGGATCAGAGGTGTGCACCACCACACCTGGCCACTCCCTTTCTTTGCTATCCCCACTGTTGTGATTTGAACAGGCATCCTCTCCCATGTGCTCCACCACAATGTATACTTGCTACCACAGGTCCAAAGCAATAGACCAAGCAACTATGAATGGAAATCTCTGAAATCATGAGCAACTCTATACACATGGTCTCCAAGTTACACCATCCAGGTATTCAGAGGCACGTTAGTCATGGTCCAGGGGTTACTGTTTTAGCTGGTGGCAGACATTGGCATCATTCATCTGGTGCTGGGTTTTCAGCATAAGGAATGCAAGAACTACGGAGTCATTGAGGCTTCCATTCAGACTCAAAATAAGATCTGTGCCAGGATATATGCCTTGAAAGCATGATGCATGAAGTTGTGAGAGTGAAGACTAAGGTGAAGAATTCAGGATACTAGAGATGTCAAAAATGTGGAACACTTGCTAAGGAAAGTTACAGGCTTTGAGTGGAGCCAGCATAAGAGAGAAGTCACTGGGTTGCAACTGGCAATGCAGTGGGTGTGGGGCTGCCCAAGCCCTTGACTGAAATAAGCCTTTCCTCCTTTTCCATGTGGAGTTGGATAGGTTATCTTAGCAGTGAGAAAAGTAACTAAATGATTTGGCATCAGAGGAGTAATTTCTGTGACTGTACCTGACCATGTGGTTCAGGAGCCCTTGAAATTGGCTTGTGGGAGGAATTTGAAAAGGTTTCAAGATGCCAGCAGAAGAAGAAGTGCTAGAATTACATAAGTTGTACTTGATGGGAGATTCTAGGCTGAAGCTCAGAAGACCTGAATGCTGATAGAAATGTTGCTAGTAATCACAGGCTCAGAGATTTCTGCTTCAAAGAAGGATTGCATTGGCTGTTGATCTCCAGATGATTTGTATTATGCCTTGGCATAAAGTTGGTCTGCATTTTGCACATGTCTAGAGACTTTGCCTGAGAATGAGATTAAGGGTAATGACTAATAAATTTTGCAGAATAAAATTCAAGGAATGCTAATGCTGGGGAGGTGGTATGGCTGCAGTTCAGGACTTTTAGCCAGATCTATGTTGAGAATTGAGAGCAAACAGTTCATCAGAATGACATAAAACATTGTGAGTTTGGCTAGAATGGGAGTTCCTGTAAAACTGTGGACTACAAAGATATAGAGTACAGGAGAACTTGGCTGCAGAGACGGAAAAGGACAGTGGGAAAAATGGCCTAAGCACATGACAAGAAACAGCAGGATCCAGCCTTTGCCATCTAATGTCGCAAAGGTGAAAGAATTTGTGAGATCTACAGAGCACTGTGTTCCAGATGGTGGAGGCCTAGAGAATTTGATTCTCAGGATTGGGCTCAGAATGCTCAGTAATCCAGGCACTTGACCTCTATTGTCAAGAGTAAAGGAACTTGGCTTATACTAGCTGGCATCAGGCAACAGTGTCATCCATGTGGTGCTAGTTTTGGGTGCATGCAGAAATAGGAGATGTAGGGTCAGAAGGTTTCCACCCAGAATTTAGAAGAGGGTCTGGGATGCCAGGCAGTATTTCCCTGAGAGGTAAGTATGTAAAGCAGCGAGTGGGAAGCTGAAGGTACAGTGCAGACTGCAGAAGGTAGGAGAAGCCAGGAACATGGGTCATCAGAGGAAAGCTCTAAGGAGTGAGCAAAGCTGGCAGAAAAGGTAATCTGTGGGAACTGCCATAACCAGATTGCCATAGGGGCAGAGGCTCTTAAGCTTTTTGGAGTTTAAACTTGCCAGATTGTCTCAGATGCTGCACATGGAATTGCAGAGTTTAATGTTTGCCCTGTTTATTTATTTATTTTTTATGACCGGCTCAGCCTGCCCTGAGGGCAGAGCTGGTGCAGCATGTGGTACCAGGGACCGAACTACGCTCCCTGCAGCTGCCCAAGCTTTCCTAAGCAGGTGCATTAGACCACTGAGCCATCCTGCCAGAACCCTTGATCTTGTTTTTTTTTTTTTCCCATTCTTTTCTCTACCTTTTGGATCCTTTGAAATGGGAACATCTATCTTGCTGTAGTGGTTGATTGATTGTGTCAATTTGGGAAGTTTAGAAGTTTAACTCAATTGGATTGGCAATTCCACATCCTCAGGTATAGATGACCTGCCCTGTAAGGTGGCTGTCTGCAGCTTGGGGTGCAGAGAACCCAATGTAGGGCAGTTTGTTGCCTAGACAGTATAAAAGGGAATGGACCAGCTTCTGTTCCTTGGAGGAACTTCAGTCTTTGCCTTCAGTCTGGATGTAATCTGGTTTCTAGTGCAGACCCTTTACTTTCACTTTGGATACTTTAGCCTTTTGGCATAGACACATCAGGTTTCCATCACAGACCCTTTGCCTTCCTGGTATGGAAGCTTAGAACACTGTAGTGAGCTCCAGACTTTTGACTAAACCCATCAGGGTCCAGTGAGCAGATCATTCTCTTCATGGCTTTCCTTCCCAACTCTGTGGCTGACCACTGTAAGCCAACCGTGTAGTTTCTTTTGCATTTGTATATCTTGTGCTATATCTGTTTCTCTAGTAAATCTCTGATTGATACATTGTATGTTCAAAGTGTTTAACTTCTTTTCATTTGGACAGGAGCTGACAGCTAAGAGTTTGCCTTTAAATGTTAGAGGAGGGACAGGGGAGATAACTCAGTGGACTGAGCTCCTGCCTGGCAAGTGCAAGGACCCAGGTTTGATATCTGGTACCATATGCTGTGCCAGCCCTGAACCTCAGGTGTGTTGTGCTGGCCACTGAAACTAGGTGTGGTGATGCATACCTGTAATCCCAGTGCTGGGGTGGCTGAGACAGGAAGATTGCTATCAGTCCTAGCTGTGTAGCAGGATCTTGCACCAAAGAAAGAAAGAAAGAAAGAAAGAAAGAAAGAAAGAAAGAAAGAAAGAAAGAAAGAAAGAAAGAAAGAAATAATACTAAAAATAATTTAAATAAAATAAAGGTCAGAGGAGACTTTGGTGTTGGACTTTTTCAGAAATGCTGACACTTTGTAGGACTTGAGCAGCTCTTAGAAATTAACTAAACGTCTTTGCATAAAGGGATTTGCATGAATCTTTGGGGGCCAGGGATGGAATGTTATGTCTTGTGCTAGATGTCACCATGAAGTCTTATGCAGTCTGTAGTAGTTGATACATTGTGTCAACTTGATTGGCTGGATGGGCTGGGCTGGTTCCCAGCTGTGGGGGCCCCATCCTGCAGGATGCGGAGCTCCAGCCCTGGGATGTGATTGGTTCCATTCTAGGGCCAGATGGGCCACCCCAGAGTGACTCAGTACAAAAAGTGTATAAAAAGAGTTGAGGAAGACTTAGAGCAGATTGGCCCAGCCTGGCCCCACTTCTTTGGGGAAGTCGTCCTCTTTGGAGGAGCTTGATCTTCACAGCCACGCCACTTTGGAGGAGCTCTGCACCAGCACAGAATCTGGAAGAGAGAGACTTGATGGATGCCACAGCTGTTGCTCCTCCTCTGCTCTTCATTGTTTTTTGCTGTCTTGAAGCCAGCAGTGTATGAACTGAAGCCTCCACAAACTGTGAGCTAAGTAAACCTTTCCTTCCTTCATTTTGAGTGTCAGGTATTTGTCCCAGCAATGAGTGAAAATTAACTAAGACACAGTCATAAGTAGAGCTTTTCAGAGATGGCTGGATCTTGAGCATGTGATGCTTCAATGACGTGTCTGATACTGATAGCAAGGGTGTGTGATTGCTAAACTAGACTGCTTACTGATTAGACGTAGTTCTGGGAGAAGGTAATGGGAAGGCCCTCTCTGGATGTGATTGCTACCTCCTCAGGTAGTCTGGATAAAATATAAGGGACAGAAAAAGGGCTGTTGCTTGCTGATTTGCTTTGCTGCTTTTTGCTCACCGTGAACTGTTTCTCCTCTGGGATGCCCGTCTGCCGTGCCACCCTGCCATGGAACCAGCCCACTATGAGTGGAAACCTCCACAAACTGTGAGCTGAAATAAACCTTGCCTCCTTCAACTTTCAGTGTCATGTATTTTGTTTCAGCAACAAGAACAGTAACACAATTTCTCTCACTTCATCTAAATCATTTTTAGATTACTTCTGGTCTCTAACACCATGTAATGCTCTACAGATAGTTATACTATATTAATATAGGCATAATGAGAAGAAAAATCTACACATGACATAATTATTTTTCAAATAGTTCTAATCCACCAAACACAGAGGCCCAGGTGTACTTCTTTCTTATCCTTTATCAGTGGATGGTGTGGCTGAGAAAAAATAACAATGGAGGATATTATTCAACCTTATTCTCTTACTCTTCAAGTTCCTTTCTGCCTCCTCTCACCTTGATCTTCTGTTTTCTTTTTTTTGTTTTTTTTTTGTTTTTTTTTGTTTTTGCGGGACCGGGGTTTGAACTCATGACCTTGCACTTGCTGGGCAGGCACTTGTACCGTGGAGCTATGTCCCCGGCCCCTGATCTTCTGTTTTCTTCCTGAGAAAAATTAGTGCTCTGGATTTCATTTATAATTATGGGGAAGGTCTGCAGCAGATGAGGAAAACAGGCTGGGTGTCATTTTTGTTGTCAGTATGTGCATCTGGGATTAGTTTAGGAAACTGAGAATACTGGAGCTTAGAATACTGGGGGCTTATTTCAAAGAAAATTTCAAGGGAAAACAGTGAAGATACCAAATAGTTATTAAATAAATACAATGATATTCTAGAGTAAATAACATCGGTGTATTTTAATCATACAATTCCTGTATTATGAATGTTCCCATGAAAAGAGAGGAATGGAATTGATGGGAAAGTTGGAAAAAAATTTGGGGGATTATGCATTGGTTTGTTTGAGAAGATTGTAATAGAAACTTTGGGTGTATTTTACTGTAGCCAAAGAAAGCCATCCTCTTTTAATGACATTTAAAATCAGTGATTCTCTATTTAAACATCTGTCTTAGTGTACCTTCTACTTAGGTCTATATTATGGTACTGTTCAAGTGATTTGAAAGTGATAGATCTCAAGGCTAAAATAATCAACCTGTTCAGTTTTTCTTACAGCAGACACACATTCTAGTTACTTCAATTTTCACTTGTTCTACTGTAAGGTTTTTACATTTATTTCAGTGATATGTGCTATAGTGCATATATTACATTCCTGTAGATTACCCAGTGATTAATAAATGACCTTTTTATGTAGAGTGTTTTGGCTATCAGTAAGGGCAGGCCGACAACATTACTTCATTCAGCTAAGTATTTATTATTGGATTCATATATTGGGCCAATCAAATAATTCAGTTTCTCTCATTTTTCAGAATATTCAAATGTTTTTAAGGTGAAATCTTTTAAAGATAGTTTATTTATTTATTTTTGATACAAGCTCTTGCTACGCACTTCAGACTCATAGTGATCTTCCTGTCTCAGCCTCCCCAGCAGTGGAATTACAGGCATGTACCACTATGCCTGGGGTTCTGGGACCAGCTCAACTTGTTGTACTAGGGATTGAATTCAGGTTCTCATGCTTGTCAGGCAGGTGCTTAGACTCCGGAGTTGTCTCCCCAGCCCTAAGATTAAATGTTGAAACCTGACAAATGGATTATACTACTAGTTTATGCTATCTACCCTTATCTATCTGTGGCCTCATTAACCTGGAACAAGTTTTGCATTCATCGCTAAATATTTTATATTACTCCACAACTGAAGCACATTACTTCTGCCTCACCTTTGCAACAACTTTCATTTTAAGTGCGTTGAAACTTAGTGAATTATATCAATTTCTTTCTTTCCACTTCAATAAAAGCAAATAGATTTTCACACTTATTTTTCTCCTTTTAGTTAATTCTAGCGAATGTGATTACCTTGGTATAATTAACTGTAGTAGTTAATTGTGTTGTCAACTTGAATAAAAAATGCCTAGTGGATTAGTTTAGCACATTTCTGGAAGTGTCTAGATGATTGATGACCTGGAGGGAAGATCCACCCTAGATGTGGGTGGCACCAGCAATACAACTGCAGCCGTGATTGTATAAAAAGGAAAAGAAGAAGGAAGTCTCATTGTTTTTTTCTTTGGAGGTGCTGTAGTCATTGCCATTGCCTTTGGACATGTCTCCAGGGTTCTATTGCAGACTCTTCAGCCTTCCAGTGAAGACCCTTTGGTTTCCTGATATGTACTCATGTGCAGCTCTGCAATCAGTGAGCTCCAGACTTGTGAGTTTTGACTATGTCTTTTGGCTGTGCAGCACACAGATGGTCCTTTTGCACCCTTCCACTTCTGACTGCACTGAGGCCTTGTAAATCTGTCTTAGCCTCCCTCCCTCCCTCCCTCCCTCCCTCCCTCCCTCCCTCTGTTTTTTCTTCTCTCCTTCCCCCCAGCGATCCCTGCTATACCACCTTTGGTGATAATTGCTTCATGGACGGTATCCTGCTATTACCAATCTCTGTAACCCTTCTGGCTGTCCCTCGGCAGACAGGCATGTATTTTTCCTTCATCTTTGGTCATCTTCTCCACTTGTGCTATAGTGTCTTACAGTATTTTAACGTACCTTTATAAAGTGTTCCAAATATTACACTGTTAAGATTGCATGGAAAACAATGTTCGCTAAGTCTCAATGTCTCAATGAGATTTTATTTTATTAATTAATTTATTTTTAACTCTTTTATTAATTTATTCAGTTGGAAAAGGGGCTTGCTATGCAGCTTAGACTCGTAATGATCTCCTGTTCAACCTCCTCAGTGCTGGGATTATGGGCTTGCACCACCATGCCTGGTTGCGATAGCCAGCATGGCGAGATGGCATGCAGTACCAGGGATTAAATCCAGTTCCTTGTGCTTGCCAGGCAGCTACTTAGACTGCCAAACCTCCTCCCCAGCTCCTCAGTGAGATTTTAAATGTAGTTTATAGTGTTGTCAACTTGGTGCCAAAAAATCTAAAAAAATTGTTTAAAATTTTAAAACATAATCCTTGCTCTTTTTCTTAGAGGCATAAATAGGGCTTATCAGTTTTGAGGGTTTTTTTTTTTTTTTAAGAATTTATTTTATTTTTTTCCTTGTTTCACAACTTTTGTTTGTTTATTTACTTATTTTTATGCCCGGCTCAGCCTGCCCTCAGGGCAGGGCTGGCGCAGCATGTGGTGCTGGGGATCGAACCGTGGTCCCTGCAGCCGCCTAAGTTTTCTTAAGCAGGCGATTTAGACCACTGAGCCATCCTGCTGGGCCCAGTTTTGAGTTTTGATATTGTCATACTCTTAAGGTAATAAATTACCTTGCTACTATTTTATCAATTGTTTCATCTATGGTGATGGAAGACATACATCTTCTGGGTGTGAGAGGAAGAACTTTGTTGTTTATGGCACAAGAAGCATTAGCACCAATATGTTTGTGATTTCTTTTGTCCCCCATTTTATAGGAGTGAACCAGAGGAGACAGTTGCAAGCCTGCAAGAAGAGAGTAGCATTGACTCTGAGATTCCACTGCTTTTATAGCAGGCAGTAAGGAAGACTGCTCTTTCTCGGTGATGGAGGAATTGCTTTATTTTACAAGGTTGCTTACAGCAAATTTAACCTTGAGAAATGATGTGGGCAAGGAATGACTTGGGCTTTGCCTTTTTGGCACACCCTATAAAATTATACAGGATGCTTAGGACCACACATCTTTTTAGTTCTGGATCTTTTTTCTAATAATCCTTAAGGAAAGAAATCCCTCACTGAATAATTTTTTAAAATATAAGTATGTATTTTGGTGTATAGTTAACTTATAAATAAGCTTACAAAATTAAACATAAATTCACAAATAGGATATGGATGGCAAATTTCCATTTATTTCTTGGCATTTATTTTGATAAATCTAGATTTCTTTCCAGTCTTTCTCATTTTACTTTGTAGTGTTCTTATTTCTCACAAATAAGTGATAGAATAGTAACATTTTTATATAAAATCCCTTATAACTATTTCTAGAAATGCTTTTACCTCTATCTGGAGTCCTAAAATTCATTTAAAATATATGTAATCTTTTTCTACCATGAGTGCCATGGACCTATTTGTTTTCTGCAACAGCATGGGCTATGATTTATTCCTTTTGGCAGAAAAAACTGCCCTAGACTGATACCTAGACCAAAAACATAACTCCTGGGAGGAGCTTGCCTCCAATGTGTTCTCATGGTAGCACTGTGTATTAGATGAGCTTCCATTTACCTGTGTCGGCTCCAGGAATATCGCTCAATCACCTTATTCTCAGTGCCATGCAGGTTGCTGAAATTCATGGAAAGATGATTTAATATTCGGGTTCATGTTTTATAAGGCGAACATCCACCTCATAACTTTGCTGACTAGAGGAAGAGCCATGCCAGGGATGCTTAGGAAAGAAGCACTGAAAAGGAGGGTGTTTGCTTTCATGGAGCAACAAATAAAGAAAGCTGATACACAGATTGGTCAAGCAAATGGACAATAAAAACAAGCATACAATAAAAAGTGAAGAGGCACAGCAGTGACATCTCAGCTGACCCCATTTCCAGCTCTATGCAGCCATCTTAGTAGTGACACAAAAATCGGAGGGACAGTCTAGAGCTGGGCAGACCAGATTCCTGAGGCAGAGTTTGTGGTCTGCAGCCTCATGTCATGGGAAAGCAGCACCTCTGTGTTCTCTATCATGTGTTGCAGCCAGAGGGCCATCTGCATCCCCAGAGAGAGGCTATTCAGGCTAAGGACATCCTGGCTGATTCCCAGCCTGGCACCTGCCTTTTTGCTGGAGTGCGTACACACTGTCCTGTTCCTGTATACCAGTATAAATAGGCCACAGGTCCAGAGGGCCTGCTGAGTCACAAGCAAGTGCACACAGATGGACCACAACCAGCAATTTGCCCGCAGCCAAGCTGAGTCACAGTGATGCAAACAGCCCAGTGTGGGTCACATGTGCCCTCTGGACCTCAGAGTGACAGGTGCTTGCCCTGAGCTCCCAGGAAGCCACAGACCAAGTTGACTCTGCTCCTGCTGTGCATGTTGGCATGCTGTCAGAGGCACATGAGCGTTCATCTATCTGTGGGGAGCACAGGGTGGGCCTACTGGCCACCAGATTGCAAAGGCAATGTGGGCACATTCATGGACTCTGTGGCTTAGTGGTTAGATGGAGTTGCAGCCACTGCCCTCTTTGGTAGATAAGGTTTGCAAGGGAGAGGATTTAATACAGGACAAAATTTATAGGATTAGTTTATAGCAGTCACCTGATGAGTCATATGCAAAAGAATGTAGGAGATCTGTGCACAGACAAGAGACCCAAGGAATCTAGCTGAGGGCCTGGATCCCATTGCAATGTCCTCCACAAGTCCAGTTGGAGGCCCAGAGCCTGTGACAGTGTCTTATGCAGGCCTTATCAAGGACCTGCACTGGGAAGACACAAAAGTCAGGGGTGAAAACTAGAAAGTCTGTGCCAGTAGGATGGAGGATTGGTGCTAGCAAGCTGAGGAATCTATGCTGGAGCCAGGAAGGAAGTAGCACTCAAGTAAGGACAGGCGCCGAAAGGAACTGCAGCTATCCTCAGTGATGGTGAGGACCTCACCTCCTCTGATGACAAGAATGAGTGATTTCACGTTAGGAAAACCACAGTGACAGGCTTCTCCAGGCGAAGCAACAGCTCTCCTTTTGTGCTGCTGGTGACTGCATGTCCATGCAGCTGTGTTGAAGCTGACCATTTGTGAATCCACCACACTTCTCCTGTAGAACCTCCCCCCAGCACTCACTGAGTGCTGCTAGGGACCCTCTCCACACCCCAGGGAGAGCGACAGGGTGGAATCCACAGGATGGGTAGGCACAACCTGAAGAGATTTCAGGCTTCAGAGGGAGGACCTGGTTACAGGCCAGCATTGCCATTTCCCAGTGTCTGGCAGAGTGGATACATGTGACTCTTACACATTCTGTTGTTGGAGTATTTATTTAGTTTTTTGACAGATTTCGTTCATTTTATTTTTCTTGTGCTCTTCTCTCATTGCTGGGACAAAATACCTGACATCCAAAATGAAGGAAGGATTCCTCACTGTCCATACTCAGCTGGCTCCAAGTCAGAGTGGCACATGGGAGAGAGCAACCTTTCATGGTGGGAGCAAAGAACAGAGAGCACAGGGAATGGCAGCATTCAGGCAGCTAGCTAGCCTCTCTCCCCCTCCTTACATTATAATGCAAATTACCTTCTGCAGGACAGGTGCAGCACCCACACCCATAGTAAGCAATCACAAACTCCAGGAGCTGCCCTGTGACTGCATGAGGCTTTGTGGGGACACCTATACACAAAGTATAACATTGTGTAAATACCTTGTATGTTGTAGCTAATGGTGGAGCTTGAGGGTCGTTTGGACAGGAACTCTTGATGAGCAGTCTCCTTCATCTATCTTATTTATTTTTATTTATTTGGGACAGGGTCTCACTACACAGCTTGGACTCTAGTGATCCTCTTGCTTTCAGCCTTCTCAGTGCGGGGATTACAGGCGTGCTGTACCACACCTGGTCTTGGTGGCTGGCTCAGAGTGCCTGGGGGTGGGGCCAGCATGGCATGTGGTGTGGGAGATCGAACCTCGTTCTCTGTGCTAGGCTAAGCAGGTGTTTAGTCTGCTGAGCTATCTCACTGGCCCCTTCCCTTCATTTCTAATTTGCCATATTGTACTCTCTCTTTCAGTCACCCCTACTTTCTCCTGTGTTAATCCACCATCCCCATCATATTCTTTTGCTCTTCTGTGTGTTACCTAGCCCACTCTCCTGCCCAGTGTGGCTTTTCTTTTCCTGTACTGATATCATTTTTAATTTTAATTTTATTTTTATTGATGGAGGTTGGAGTTCTGTCACCCATTTTCTTGTTCCTTGTTTTATGTTACTTTATTTATTGCTTAGGGCATTGCCTATTTGTCTGTCTCCTCTTGATATCTCTCTTTCACTTAGTTTCCTTATTATTTTATCTTTTTTTCTTCTAGCTTAATCTCTATTTCTTATTATTTATCCTTTTCCTCATTGCTTTTATGTTATAGTTATTTACTGCTATTAATTATTATTGGGGAGAGATACAGTATTAGAAAGTAGGAAGGTGGACACTTGGGAGAGGGCACAGAGCTAGTAAATTTAAAACAGATTTTAAAGGAAAAAGGGGAAATAGAGCTTTTGCAAATGTGCTGGGAAAGGACTGGATAGAAGACAGGAGTACATGGGAGCAGTGCCACTTGGGATTTGGAGCAAGAACTCAACACATGAATTAGATCACTAGGTGTGAAGTCCGTGCAAGAACTTACTAGGTTGTGCTAGGACAATGAAATTGTCTCTAACCTTCAGGCTTCTCATATAGAAAATGGTAACAGAACATGGAGTTCTGTGATGATTCAATTAAAAAATACATGAAAGGTACTTAAGATGTGTGTGTCTGTTACATAATGTTCATTTTGGAAATAGTAGCTCTTATTGTTCTTGGGATTATCATATATTAATAGCAATGCTTACTATGTTATAACAGCAACAACCTTGGCACTGTTTTAAACCATTGTAAACATTTCCTAGCATTAACTCATGGAATGCTCAGTCCTCTGATGCAGCAATCTTAACGCAAAAGATTGTACTGCCAAGTCAGACACACAAAAACAGGACATCTTACCCGGTGTGATACTTTCCTAATACGCGTAGCAAAGAATCACAGGGAGCAGGCTTAGCCCGCAGAGTTGCAGGACCACCAGTGCTGCTGCTCATCCCTTTTCTGTTGCATCTGGATTCTTTCTGGCATAGATTTTATTAGTTTATTAAAGACACCTTACTGTGTATAGTCTTCATAAATTAATTTCAAATTAATTATAATGAATTCCCTGATATTGCATACAAGGTAGTGTTTTCACTAGTGACACTTTATCATCTTATACTCAGTTACTAGTTCACCCACCTTACACTAGTTATCAGCTTCCATAACACTTTCCAGGGCCATGGCCCATAATTCCTAGACCCCAAGTTTCCTTATCATGTGCAAACAATATAGAGCAGGTACATCCTGTGGTTACTACCCTCTCATTAAGAAACACAATGAATGTGTCTGTCAGGATATCTGCCAGTACCACGTGCATCAGAGGACTTATCCTTTTTATTTCTGAGGGACCTCTCTCAAGGAAAGAGAGCTAATAGATTGTAAACTTATTTTATCTAAGTAATTTATTCCCCAGCAGACATCATTACCATTTTTTTTTTTTTTTTAATGGCTGGCTCAGCCTGCCCTGGGGGTGGGTCTGGTGCAGCATGTGGTGCCAGGGATCAAATCACAGTCCCTGTGGCTGGCTAAGCTTGTTTACACCACTGAGCCATCTCACTGGCCCCATCATTAGTGTTATTTTAAGGTTGAAGAAATTCAGGCATAGAGAGGTTAAGTTAGTTGCATAAATTCAGCTAGCTAGTAATGATGTCACTTAGATAAAAGTGACTTATTGAATACAGGTGAAGCACTAAATTGCATAGAACATCTTTAATAAGATTTCCATTTAATCTTTCAGCAGTTTAAAATTTGAAAGAAGATATTTTAAAAGATTCAGAAAATACATACATAGTAGCAATACAGTGAGAGAGAATATTTCACAAGTTTGTTTTTCTTCTGGTATTTCCTTTATTAGAAATAGCACTACCATGTAATTGTAAAAACAAAGATATAGAACATAGTTATGAAATTTTCTGCTTAATCCATATATTCAAAACCTTCATAACAAGTCCCATTTTCTCTCCCTTTTAAAGAACTTTAAGTGGTTGGGCATGCTGGTACATGCCTGTGATCCCCATGCTCGGGAGGCTGAGGCAAGAGGATAGATGTAAGTCTGAGGGCTATAAAGTGAGTTCAAAGCCAGTACAGTGAACTGTACAGTGAAACCCTGTCTGAAAAAGTAAAAAAAATTTGTATTTTTTTTTGTTCTACTTCCATGTTTCCTAGTCTGTATGCTGTTATCCCTGTCGTGACTTATTGCAGTAATAAATTTCTGGGTAAGAAAGTAGCCTACACCAGTGCCCTTTAAAAAATCTAGTCTACTAAAAATCTACTCCTCTTGAAAAAATGATCTTTGTTGAACACAACCCAACAACATCATTCTCCTACTTAGAATATACCAAGAATTCAGGCACTAACTGCATGGTCTCTAGCTCCTCCTGCATTTCTTTTTTCTTTTCCTCCTGCATTTCTAGCCTCGATTCCACAGT
Source organism: Myocastor coypus (assembly GCA_004027025.1). Classification (NCBI taxonomy): domain Eukaryota; kingdom Metazoa; phylum Chordata; class Mammalia; order Rodentia; family Myocastoridae; genus Myocastor; species Myocastor coypus. The sequence continues at coordinate 15,104 of PVJA010026671.1, forward strand.
ATTTGATCTGTTTCTGTCTTTCAGCCATGATGGTCTATTTCAACTCCTGACTTCAGCATTTCTTCCTTCCAAATGACCTTGGCTTATGAACATTTTGAATTGAATGTTCTTTCCTGTCACCTGGCTGTTTTTCACTTATTCTTCAGAACTTAGTTCAGTTGCTGTTTTCCTTGGTGCAGCCCTTTTTCATCCGTTCAGGCCAAATTCTTTAGTTACAGGTCATCACACATGGGCTTAGGCAACATTACAGAGAAACAGCTAACTGAGAGTCATTTGCACAGATGACTTATTTGCTGACAACAGTGTGGCAACAATTTGCAGAGGATTAGTTCATCACCCTGGTCTGGGGGAATTCTCTGCAGCTGTCTTCCTGGCAGTGTTAGAGAGAGGCAGAAGCCTAAGTCTGATGATAGCAAGCTCCTTTTAAGGAGGAGCTCACCACGTTTTTACATTGGACACTGGATCACTGGACATTACAGAAGGATGTATTTTTTAAATTTTGAAGTAAAAATAACAAATAAGAATCTGACTTTCAGCAGAGACAGTCACATTTGGGGTTAAAGAGCTGTCATGCAAGAACGCATCAAAATTGTCAAATGCAGACTTCAGTAAATTCTCAATAATTCAGAATAGTGGTCATGTGGTGAAATAATGATTTGGCAGACTACTGTTCATCAAATTGATTTTATGGAAGTTGCTTTTTGGCAAATTTAACTAGATTTCAGTTAATTGTTTGTTAGGGAATTCAGTGATTAGTCATTTAGAAGATTAAATTTTGGCAAAATGGCTTTCTGCAAATTGATTTTTGGTAAATTGGCCTTCATACAGCATCATGTAGCCCACCTTGTAGTTTTTTTTAGTAGCTAATGTTTTCCATGTTTTTTAATTTATTGTGTTTTTGATAGTTTCTACCATTCACTACATGCAAACACTGAAAAGAAATAGTATGAAGTTTTATTCATTATTTTATTCTGTTTCTAGCATTGTGCCTGCCACATAGATAGTATATAAGTATCAGTAGAATTAAGAAAAACTAATATTTTTCTAGGGAGTAATGACAGTAGCACAGATTTCAGGTGTCACTGAGTGGGGCTTAATTACCAGCTATCCAGAGGAACTGATTAGGAAGTAATTGCTTAAAGTCAAGTAGTCCGTATGAAAGCTGTATGTATAAAATGGCTCCATTATAATCTCAGTGATAACAATAATAGCTATTTGTGCATCACTTGGGCCAGTTACTGTCTCATTTAATCCATCAGTAAGCCCATGGATTATATGACAACAACTGAGGCATAAATGGGATAAGGACTTTGCTGAAGGTCATGTAGCTGTCTGATCATAAGCAGTCTGGCTCCAGCACTAACCAGCGTATTACAACTCTTTTGATTCAAGCGGATTTCAGTCAAAATTATGTGGTAGTGTTAATGAGTACTGGGATTCCTAGTGATTCCTTCCAGGATCTTATCTTGTTCAAAGAATTGGACAAGACAAAGAATGTAGATCTTCTGTTTATTAAAGGTAAAAGCAGGAAGGAAAAAAAGGGTGGAGTGCTCTGAAAAGAAGTGCTCTGCAGAGTGAATGCGGTCCAGTTAAAGCAGAAACAAATACACCCTGTAGAGTGCATGGTGGGTCAGCGAAAAGGCTCGCAACTTCCATGAGCTTCATGGTCATCATACTTTATAGCCCATTATGACATCAGATCTTGGCCATCCTATCAAAAACCTGCTTGATTTTCTCTGATTAGTTTCAGGTATCTTGTGCAGCCAGCTTGTCATATACTAATTTCCCCCTAAGTGACATAATCCCCATAATTCTTTAAGGGCTGCTGAAGGGGTGGAGGTCTCTGTGTACATATAGCTACTTCCAGCTGAAAGGGACCAAAGGTCCTATATGCTGGTGACTATGTGCTCTTTACCTAAGGATGTGATATGGGCTGAGGGAAACCTGTCAGAAGACAATGAAAACAGAGAACTATTGAGCTTCCTGTTTGATGAGAGAGAGCTTGGTGAATTTGTCAGGAGAGTAGCTTTGGAGATACAGAGCTCAAATATGAGAAGGAGCAGGTCAGATTTCTCTGACTTTTTTTTTTTTTTTTTTTTTTTTTTTTTTGTCTTTTTGAGACAGGTCTTGCTATGCTGTTCAGGCTGGCCTTGAGCTCATGTTTATAGCCCAGGCCGGTCTTGAGCTTGCATCGATCCTCCTGCCATAGCCTACCAAGTGCTGGGATTACAGGTGTATGCCACCACACCTGGCTAAGACAACTAGCATTTCAAAAATTTTTTTTTTTTATTTTTAATTATTATGGCTGGCTCAGCCTGTCCTGGGGGTTGGGGCTGACCCATCATGTGGTGCCAGGGATCAAACCGCAGTCCCTGTGGATTTCCTAAGCTTTCCTAAGCAGGCGCTTTAGACTGATGAACCATCTCACTGGCCCTCCATGATTCTTAAGGAAGCAAAGAAGTATATTAGGCTGCCAGCACCCACTTATAGTGACTGTGCTCAGAGAGGAACTTGAGTCTTGCTTTTTGTAGCTAAGCCTCAGGTCTCCCAGAGGTTCACAGGAGTGAACTTGTTTCCTTTTGAGTAGTCTTTTTTTTTTTTTTGTCTTTTTGAGACAGGGTCTCGCTATGCAGTTCAGGCTGGCCTTAGACTCACTTTTGTAGCCCAGGCTGGTCTCGAACTCGCACTGATCCTCCTGCCTCAGCCTCCCAAGTGCTGGGATTACAGGCGTGCGCCACCACGCCCGGCTTGAGTAGTCTTTTTCCTCAGACATTTCAGGTGGAGAAGTCTTATTCCTAGAAAGGTGATTCTAGTTATTTCTCTCTGCTACCTTACCACAGTGAGTGGTAAGGATCACGGAAAAGGGGCCTTTTCATTTTGACTTTAGTTGTCCTGCAGGAATCCTTTCCTTTCCAGTTTTATTTATTTATTTATTTTTTTGTCTTTTTGAGACAGGGTCTTGCTTTGAAGTTCAGGCTGGCCATGAGCTCACTTTTGTAGCCGAGGCTGGTCTCGAACTCGCACCAATCCTCCTGCCTCAGCCTCCCGAGTGCTGGGATTACAGGCGTGCGCCACCATGCCCGGTGATTCCTTTCCAGTTTTAATGAGCACTTGGTCTCCATGGCAGATACTAGGAGGTCTCTTTGGGACAGGAGCTGGTAGGATTCTGCTTCCACATAGTCAGATAGCCTGGTGTACTTGGCCCAGAGTCTTGTGGTTTGTGGTTCTGTTACCATACCAGAAGATAGAACAAGCTTCCCATATAACATCTAAAGTTAGCTCATATTTCATACAGTTTTTGGGTGTGTTTTGAATCCTCACCAGGGCTATTTGCAATAAGCAGAACCAAGAATCATACATCTCTTGACAAAGTTTTGGCAGAGGACACTTTAGGGTCTGGACCAGGGGTTGATTTCATTGAGGAGTACCTTGACTATCTCTATAGCCTTCTCTGAATGGGTAGGGAAGACCTCAGTTCAGCCTGTAAAGGTGTCAGTTAGGACTAATATTGGTTTAAATCCCCACAAGGTGGCATACAGATAAAGTCTAATTGCCAGGCCTCCTCAGGGTTGGTCCATCTCTGTACAGGTTCTAACAAAGAGGTATTTGGGCTTGCTGGGGCTTGCCAGGGTTACTGTAAGCACAGATTGGGCAAGCTTTGCGGACCTGTTGAATGGTCACCAATAGTCAGTCCTGTGATAATTTGGCCTTTTTACATGCAATATCTCTTTTCAGATGGATAGAATCCTGAAGTTTTTCTAGACTTCTATTGTGTCCCCTGAGGAAGGACTAGTTTTCTAGATATAGAGTCCCTTTTATTTCTCCCTTGTCTTAAGATCCTTCGTGAGCCACCTATAAACACCCAAGAGCATAGCTTTCTGATTTATTAGGCATTTATTAATTCAGTAAATTTGACAAATCCAGATTAATGACCGCATTGCCTTTTGACCTTCTTTGTACAACAGAAGTAAAAGTTGTGTATTTCATTCTATTTCTATATGATATTAGTAATGCTGCTTCATTGACTTTGTGGTTTCATCTGTGAAGGTACAAATCTTGCTCTTCCAATCTCTATTTTCTATAACTTTGTAATAACACAGCCCCAAATTGAATTATATTCAGTTATAAAAATAGTTTTCTGAATATATTATTATTATTATTATTATTATTATTATTATTATTATTTGGCAGAACTGGAGATTGAACTCAGGTCCTTGCATTTGCCAGACAAGCACTTACTCTACTGATCCCATTTATTATGTCTTTTGAGTGGATAATGCTGCTTTATTTGTTTTTTAAGAGATGGACAACAGTTTTGCCTATGTGACTATAATATAATTTAATAAATAATGAAAATATTGCTGCATGCAGTTGATTTTTCAGAATGCTTTAAACATTGATTAGTTTTTTCCTAGTTGTTTATACATTTTCGGAATAATTATTTTACTTTGTTAAACTAAGCCTTTCTGTTCTTGGGAGCAATTTTGTAGTCTGATTCATATAGATAGGGCAGGTTCGTTAGATTTCAGCTAGGACAAATGTTATGGCAGAAGACTGTAAGAAGTAAGGCAAACATCTAACATCAGCAAAATGTTTTAATTCCTTTTGCTGGACTCTTTCTCAACTGCCTTGAGATTTCTTCTGCAAAATTAGTCTGCTACACTTAACCTCAGACTCAGGCAAAATCACTACACAAAATAAAAATGTACACAGAGTTGCAGTCAAAGCATAACACAGGTGGTCTTGAGGCCAACAGCCAGTGCAGTTTTTCTTTCCAGAAGAAACTTCCTGAGCTTGGGCTTTATCAGCCAACGTTCTGTCAGCATTCTCCTCTAAGTTCTGAACAGACTCTCCCATAAAGTCCCACGTAAAGCATTCTCAGGCTGTTCCTTTTTAAAAAAATTTTTATTAATTGCAACAAGAAACTTTAAAGAATATTTAAAATACCAAGTCTATAGAAAATGACTGAACTATTTAAAATACCAAGTCTATAGAAAATGACTGAACACACAGGTCTAGGACCAGACTGGTTACAACTCCTACTCTGTTTTCTTAAGAATTGTGTCTGGACATGGCTCCTGCCCTTAATCACACCCATGTGTCTTTTCATTCTAGGTCATAGTATGGGTTTATGTAATCTTAATCTCTTGCCCAGAGACCATCAGACTCCAAGTGGTCATCGTATTGGAGCCAACAGTGAATGCCATGGAGTGTTTGCCAGGCTCCATAGGCCAAGCCTCTAAAGAGAGCCCATAGTTGTCAATCCTCCCCTACAACCCCTCCCACGATGACTTCTTTTGTGAGCCTTGAATTATTCCTGACTGCTTCCCTGTCTACACCAATCCCTGTCAGCACAAAGAAATGAGATGGGTCAGTCATCATCCATCTTCCTTAATAGCAGTTAGCTTTTCCCTTTATAAACAGCTGAGAGGGGACAAGCTTAAGACAGAGTCAGGTTGATCAGCCAAATTGACAGAAATTAAGAAAGAACAGACAATAGGACTTAGAGCCTGGAAAGGAATTCCTCAGGTGGAATGGGATGTGCTAAATACTCATCTCCCCATATCTAGGACTAGATTCTGAAGAATGTTAAAATGCAGAGTAACCAGTTTTCTTTTAAACAGAGTTTCTTTTAAATTGCCCATGGTGGGTACCTGTTTTGGAAGGACTCAGTCATTGTAAACCCTTAGGGTCACCTTTCGTTGAGGACCACAGGACACTGGGCTGATCCCTGTGCTCTGCTTAGCTCTAATAAGAGATTTTGTACATGGATGCATTTTGGGACCATAACGTTAAGCAAATTAGATGATACATTCAAGTTTAAATGTCATATTGTTTCGTTTGTATGAAAAGCAAAACTATAAAAGATAGAACAAAATAAAAGATGACAGAGACTAAGGAGATTCACTTCTCAAATGGAAGGAGATCAGGAGAAGATAGGAAGCAGGAGACAAAATGATTGAGCAGTGGTATGTACCACCTCACTGTAAAGAATGTAGTCATGCACTTCAAACGTTTCATTCAAATATAAAAACTAATTTAAGCAAGGATTCTGGATAAAAAGCCTATGTTGTGAAAACTGATTTCAGGACAACCCCCCCCCCCAAAAAAAAAAAATGCCAGGAGCATTCTTTCTTCTTAAGCTTCTGATAAATACTCTTCTTAACTACCTTTTGTCTAAACTTTCCTTCTCTGTTTATGAGACAACAGCCTGGTTTGTACAGTATTAATATCACTTGTGATAAATAGCCAATCTGATCAAATTGCTCCAGGGAACTTGAGGAATGTGGCATATGTCACAAAAATTAGGATTCTGAGCTAACAGTGATGGCAGAAATCAAAACAGAATCCAAGTAGAGCCATAAAACTGTTGCTTCGTAACATAGAGGCCCTGTTGATGCCACAAACCTCTCCTTTCATCTGTAATTGCATTTGGTGTTTGTTTCCATTACTGTAACCTATAATAAAACATAGAATGTAGGGAGTAGAGAAAACCTCAAAAAATAGACTGACTCTTTTGAGTCATTGCTTTTTGGTTAGGTGCACTAGGAAGGAATACTTTTCATTTTAATGTATGGGGTACAGGGTCTCACTACATGGCTCAGACTCATAGTTATCCTCCAGTTCCAGCCTCTCCACTGCTGGGATTACAGGCATGCACTGCTGCGTCTGGTCTTGGTCGTGCTCCCGGGGCAGGGCTGGTGCGGCATGTGGTGTCAGGGGTTGAACCCCATTCCCTGGCACTTGCCTGAGCAGGCGCTCAGTCCACTGCTCTATGTCACCGACCCTAGGAATGGTTGCTGAGGCAGATTCCACTGTATTCATAACAAAAGCTTTGTAGGAATTTTTAAATTAAATATTGTTAGAGGGAAAATTAACATTTTATTTACTTGGGGTATTTAAATGCTGAACAGAGTCCTAACCTGCAGCCAATGTTTTTTATCATAAACTGTTCACACTGTTGAGGACATTTCCTCAAATGTATCTGTGAGTGCTCATGTACTATAGGCGTTCTCTGTAATTTACATCTAAATGACTAGTACTAGGTTATCAAACATTAGAATCTGACCCCAAGATATATTGTATTCAAACAGACTATCAGTATGCAATTATCATTTGTTTTCTGCCATTACCCATAAATAAAATTTCATGCTTCAGTAGAGCTTTATAGCTCAAGCATCCAGGTGGTTCTGATAACTTTTCACATATTGTAAATTTGTAATAAATTTTATGGTTAGCAATAAATTGTAGAATAGCAATAAATGAAATGGATAACAAAGTAGAAACAGGCAAAGTGAAATTCAATTTCACTTTGAACGGGATTAAATTTTAGGAAAAGAAAGTTGTATTAGACAATTGAAAAGTTAATTATCTTTTGTGGTGCTTGATAGGAATAAAAGGTAGATATGTAAAACAGTCCTAAATGGTCAGCATGGCATAGTTGTTATGAGGCTTTCGTAGGGCTTGATATCTCACCAAAAGCCTAGCTTTTCCAAGTTGGTTTTTCAGTCTTCTTCTGCACTTACTACATACGCCTTTAGGTGCCTGCTACACATTTTGGTGTGGCTGTTCTGAAGCCTGCAAAAAGCATCACTTGAAGACAAAAGTGTGATAGAAAAGATAGTCACACCCCATATAGAAACCAGCAAATTGAGGATGAGATCTAACTTGCTTGTGCCCAAGAGAGATACGTGAATTAGAAAAGGCCATTCACTTCCTGAACAGTTTCTAATTCTGAACTCAGTGTATCAAAACCAAGGCATTTACCTTAATTAGACACAGGGCATGGCCCTGGAGAAGAGGAACAAAGTGATCATTTTCCATACCCATTTGTTCCAGAAATAAATACAGTTGTTATATTTCTGGGGAATAGTAGAAAATGGAGTTTGCTTTTAGAAAGAACCAGTCTGATTTAGAAGATTCTGGAAGAATAAATTCACAAACATTTTTCTTTCTTGTGGTAGTCAGGATCAAACTCAGAACTTTGTGCTTGCCAAGCAGACGCTTCTGCCACTGAGCTGTCTACCTGGTCTCATATAGATCTTATGTAGCTATTCCAGAAGACATTGCTTGAGTTTATTCCATTAAGAAAAAAACTGAAAGTAATCTTTTTCAAGACTTGTTAGAATTTTCATTGGCAGTGGCTTCCCAAATGTTTGGATTGCTTAGAGCTAGACATGAAATTGAAGTAAATGAGTAAAAAATTTGTTTCTTGAAGTACTAGTGATTGAATCCAGAACCTTCACATTGAGCTACAAACCTCCATCTTGTGTGTTTTTTTCTTCTATTTTTTTCAATGTTCTAAAACTTTAGTTTGAAACATAGTCTTGCTGGGTTGTGCTTGAATTTGTAATTGTCACTCCTCAGCATCTCAGGCTGATGAGATTACGGATTTGACAGCTGTTGACCTAGCAAAAACTTTCTTGAGGACAAAATAGCAACGCCAGTTATATCAAGTAACCAGACAACTACTGATCTGCAGTGCAGTGGATTTCTAACTGGTAGGCAGCTTATTACCCCAGCTGAATTAAGTTGGCGTGGTGTTGGGTGAGGGAGGCCCACCTCAGTATTGCTTCCAGCATCATGAAAGCAAGACTGGAGAAGCTGCTGAAACACAGGGATGCTGTTTGGAGAAGCTGGTGGAGCTGTGGAAGCTGCTAGTTCTCTTGGGCTGCTCTGCTGGAGGACCTTGTCATGCTGGCTTTCCTGGCGAACTTTGGAGAAGCTCGGGTCTTCGTCTTAAGCATCGCTTCCTGGCTCCAGAGGGCAAGATGATGTGCTGCTCAGCCTCATGGAAAAACTTGTCACATTAGCTTTCCTGATGGGAACCCAGCTTTTACCTCACTGTTGCTGAGGATGGCTGTGGTACTACTGGGGGAACTTTGTTGTTTACTTTGAGCTTTGCTTCTTACCTGCAGTTTAGATCCCTCAGCCTGCTAGCACAGATCCTTCATCCTGCTGATGTAGACTTGCTAGCTTCCACCACTGACCTTTGGGCCTTTCCAACGCAGATCCAGGAAGTGGGCCTGCGTTAGACTTTGTTGTGGGTTCGAGGCCTCCAATTGTACTTGTGGGACGCGTTGTTATGAACTCTGTGCCCTCGGCTGGATTGTTCAGTGTTTAGTGTGTGTATAGGTTTCCTCCACTTTTTGAATATAATTCTTTGGGCGATTCATTATAAATTATTCTAAAATGTGTCCTGTATTATATTGTTCCCCTTGTAAAACCCCCAAGCCATGACATGCAGGAAGTTATTAAGGAAGTTTGCAGGTACAGTTTGCTAAGTTTGATTCCCTTTGTGGTATGTGCTTCTTTTTGTAGTTCAACAAGTTAAGGTTTATCTAAGTGGTTTGTTGTTGCCTAAGGAAATTAGAACTGAGCACTTCAGTGGAGAAAGTGAAAGTGTTGAACCATGGAATTATTTTTGGTAGATTAGGAATGAGCAGCAAAAACTAAAAGTATAGTGTCTGCATTCGATATCTTATTTCTTGAACATGAATTTTAATACTGAATAATCTTAAAATTCAAAAATAAGATGGTAAAATACAAATTTATCTGTTTCAACCAAAAAAAGAGAAGTAGCAACTTATACAGTGATTTTTGTGCTATCAGCATACTCTTGAAGGAGTTATTAGTTTGCTTTTCATCTGTAAAGTGAGATATCATTGATGTCATGGTTTACTCAAGTGACCCCAAATAAAATACGCATAAAATTAGTTAGCTTTTTGTTATCTGCTGTTAGAGTACCTTGTCCAGTATTGTAAAAAGTTCTCAGGAAGGGGGCTAGGGAGATAGCTCCAAGGTGCGAGTGCCTGCTGGGCAAGTGCAAGGTCGTGAATTCGAACCCTGGTCCCACAAAAAAAAAAAAAAAAAAAAAAAAAAAAAAAAAATTCTCAGGAAGCAGTAGTTTTGCCTTCAATTTTTATTTTTTTATTAGTACATATTATTAGTACCTAAAGATTGTGCTCCTCATGGAGAGTCGGTCCATGGACATAGCTCATTTTAATTCTTCTTTTTAGCCCTTTTACCACCTCTCTGTCTCTGTTCCTCTATTACTTAGTTCCTTGCCGTTTTTCAACAAGGCCTATTTCTCTATTCTTTCTTTTCTTTTCTTTCCCTTCCCTTCTTCTCTCTCTCTCTCTCTCTCTCTCTCTCTCTCTCTCTCTCTCTCTTCTCTCCCTTTCTCTCTTTCTTTTTTCATTCTCTGGTATAGGGTCTCACTACATAGCTCAGACTCATAGTGATCCTCCTGTCTCAGCCTCCCCAGGAATGAGACTGCAGGCATGTGTCACCACTTGTGGTTTTGGGCTGGCTCAGCACACCCAGGGATTCTAGGGATGGCACAGCATGTGGTATTGGGGTTCTAACCTGGGTCCTTGCTCTTCCAAGACAGGCACATAGACTGCTAAGTTATTTCCCCAGCTTAGCACAAAGGGAATAATAGCTGGATCTAATGCAATTTCTAATTTTGGCTTTCTGAAGAATTTCCCTGCTGATTTCCATAATGGTTGTTCTATTTTACATTCCTATCAACAAAATAAAATGGTTCCTTTCCCCTCATAATCTTACCAGCTTATTTTATTATATGATTTCTAGATGAGAGCCATTCTTTCTGGAGTAAGATGGAATCCCAGTGTTGTTTTAGTTTGCATATTTCTAATGCCTAGAAATGTTATATTTTTAAAATGCATTTACTAGTCTCTGTTCTCAAAGAGATTGCTTGATTGCTTCCTTTTTTTGAGGGAGGGGCAAACTCTTTAGGGTCCTTACATATTTATCCTGGAGACCCAGGGCACATTCACTCAGCCCTGCACCTCGCAGCAATCTGAGGACACTGCCTTTGGTTCTTCTAGCTCACATCAGTTCTTCTAGCTGTTTTTGAAGGGATGGCTTGGATCTTATGTCAGAATGGGGGGATATAAAAGGTGGCAACCATGAACCTTGCAGCTGCTGTGTGGCTTTCTCCAGCCTGCTTTGTGCGCCTCCACGTGGGTTTCTTTTTCTACTTTAACTGGCCCCGCTCACCCGAGGGAGCAGATTTACCTTTGATTGCCCCACACTCTGCGCAGAGCATGCTGCTCTTCCTACCTTTTTTTTTTTTCTTTTCCCAACTTTAATATCTTTAATAAATGTAAAGTCTTGAGATATTTTGTTTCCTGTTCATTTTTGTTGTTGTTGAGGGCAACAAGAACTTGGAAAGGACATTGAGGAAGAGCACAACACCCAGAACCCTGCTAACACTAGGTTGTACAGATACACCATGCATTCTGCTACTTCAAATGATGAAACTCTAGTGGTGCATTTCTCCAAATATATTTGTCATTAAGCAGCATGGGACTGTATTTTATGGGAACTGGCTTGTGTAATTACAATGACCAAGAAGTCTGTGCTCTGCCGTTTGTAAACTGGAAGACCAAGAAAGCTGATGGTATAATAGGACCTGCACCAATGTCTGAGGGAACAAGATGGCAGGCCCAGCTCAAGAAGGGAGACAGCATTTCTAACTTCTCTACCTTTTCATTCCACTTGGGCTCTTGGTGGATTAGATGATGCCCAGTCATGCTGATGAGGATGGTTCTTCTTACTTCATGCATTCGAATGTTCTTCTGGAAGTAGCCTCACAGGCACACCATTCCACTGCTAATGGCCTCTGGATGAGCTCTTCCACACTTACAGATTGTTTTTATTATTATTAATAATAATAATTTTAACATTTTAAATTAATTTTAATGAGAAAAATAGCAATGAAACAGTATTGAAACAGGTTAGTAGGACAGTTACAATAATTAATACATTGCACGTTGTTGTCTTCATAAGTTATTCAGTGTACAAGATGCAGACATGATATCTTGTCTAAGCACTGTTAATACAAACTTATCTTCTCATTGAACTAAGAGAAAGTAGCTTATATCTATCCTATTTTGTATACACACACACACACACACACACACATATATATATATACATATATATATATATGTATATATATATATATATATATATATATATATATATATATTGCACTATGAAATGGTCCTTCATTTACATCCCCCATTTCTGTTTTGTTTTGGTTTGTCAGAGATGGGTGTTCCGTTGCTGTTAGAGAAGCTGTATTTGGAGCAGTCTTTAAAGGACCTTTCTATATTTGATGCTAGTTCAAATATTGTTGGTACTTGAATTCAGCAAAATACCCCAATATAGTCCAATAGTTCAAAATAGTAGTGTGTTATCAGCAAAACTGGCAATGGCAGAAGTTGTTGACTTCTGCCTTTTACAGCTCAGCTTATTAATATGGTTTTATTTTTTATACCTCATGGATCAACTTCTCTGTTGGATGGTTAAGACCAAGTTAAAGGGGCCCAGCGGGATGGCTCAGTGGTCTAAAGCGCCTGCTTGGGAAAGCTTGGGCACCTTCAGGGACGTCAGTTTGATCCCCGGCACCACATGTTGCACCAGCCCTGCCCTGGGGGTGGGCGGGCTGAGCCAGCCATAAAAATGAGTGAATAAACCAACAAAGGTTCTGCAACTAGAAAAAAAAATAAATAAAATAAAAATTCTTTAAAAAAAAGACCAAGTTAAAACAAGACCTACATAACTAAAAATGTAACTTTTGTATCTGAGAAGGTCAGTCAGATCCCCTCAGGATTTACTCTGAAACCATGTACAGCAGCTTGTAGATCTTTTGTCAGTGTCAGCCATCTGGCTTCATCCTTTATCCCAGCAAGTTACATTAAAAATTTTTTTTTTTCATGGCCAGCTCACCCAGTTTGGGAGATCAAACCACAGTCCCTTGGTGCTTGCCTAAGGAGGTGCTTTAGGCCGCTGAACTATCTTGCTGGCCCAAGTAATACATAAAGTAAGCTTCACAGAGCTTATATAGGATATGGATGGAAAGGAGACTAATTGCTAAGAGATTTTTGATGATGTTTCAGAAATATTTGGATTGGGGACAGAGTGACTACTCAGAATAAGCAAATCTGTGTTGTATTAGAGAATAAATGATAAAATAAAATAAAATAAAATAAATAACATTGGGACAGTTTCAAAATACATTAATAGGACAGCCACAATAATTGATGCAATGCATATTGTTGTCTTCATAGTAGTTGTTCAGAGTACAAGATGCAGACATGATAACTTTTCTAAACACTATTGGTACAAATATTTCTTCTCATTGAACTAACAAAAGGTAGTTGTATACATAATAGTAGTGAGTTATTGGCAGAACTGGCAATGTTGGCAACTGTTGACTTGAGCCTTTTACAGCTCAGCATACTAATCTGGCTTTACTTTTTATGCCTTGTGGTTGAACTTTTCTGCTGGGTGGTTAAGTCAAAGTTAAAGCAAGACCTACGTAACAAAACATGTAATTTTCATGTGATAAGGTCAGTCAAATCTCCTCAAGATTCACCTTGAAACCATATACATTGTTTTGTAGAACTTTTGTCAGTATCAGCTGTCTGGATGAGTCACAGTCATTGCTTGACGAGTTTGCTCTCTGTAAAATCTCTCTGGGTGACTGTGTCTAGGCATACTATATCTCCTTGAACAGAAAATTTGGGACACTACTGAGTTATAGGATGTTATAGCACAGGTTCTCTTATGTCCAGAGTCCTCACTGACCTTGAAGGACTAGGGTCAAAATATTGGCTATCCTGGTAGCCCTTCTTTTTCTCTAATTTATGGTCTGCAAACTTAGGTTCTTAACCCATCAGAAGAGAAGCTTAGTGATACTATTACTCTGTAACATAGGTACTTGAACTAATCATCTCAATGATTTTAAAAGCTTAACTATGATCCTCAGTAATGAATTTATATTTTGATCAATATACATGTATGGGCAAACATGTCAGAGACAGATGCTTCAAGAATAATACTACTTTATTATAAGAGAATCAGTAATATATTTCCTTTTAATTTCATTTTTAACAATTTACAGTCATGATAACTTCTTTTCTACAGTGCAGTTCAGCTTTAGCCTCTGTCAGAGTTTTGATTGCCTAAAATTGGTTTTAAATGTGGAAGGAATTACATAGTTTAAAAACTGTAGTGGTTGATACAATGTGTCAACTTGGCTGAATGACTCAGCAGCCTGGTTCCCTGTTGATGGGAGCCCCACTCTGGGGTACAATTGGTTCTTCCCTGGAGTATCACCCGGGCCTGCCTAGGATATGATTGGATTTCTCCCTAGAACGGGATCAAGGGCCCGTCCTGGGGTATGATTGGTTCCACCCTAGGGC